>PVJO010012284.1:0-56062 GCA_004026905.1 Hystrix cristata
AAAAAAATCTTTCTGGAGATTACAGCTTTTCCAAACTGTTCTTAGAAAATTTGTCAGCCAAATCATATTTTCTACAATTCTAGTATATTCTCTCACCCACTGCCGGACTGATTTGGGCAGAAAGAAAACCAACTCACTGGAGTAGCCAAATGTAAATGCAAATAAGAATGAGAGTGTGTGTGTGCACTCTGAATGCCAAATGCAAATCCCACTTGTGACTCCTCTACTAGAGCACGTATTGTGGGCTACTGTACTCCTAGGTACGAAGGTAAAACAAACAAGGAAGGGTCCAAATCTTGATTCCAAATCCCACCCAAGATCCATTTCCTCAAAGACTAGAAGCAATAGGAGCACAGGTATGGATGGTGGTGACTCTGTGATGCACCTGGTTTTCCATGGACCCAGTTGCCAGAGGGCTGTCTGGGATAACAAGTTGGTCCCAGGATAAAAGCTTTCCAGAAGCAAGAAGTATTGGCCCCAATATAAATATGCTGAGTCCCTACAGACAGCAACCCCTTCGGATCAACTTCCAACTACTATCCAGACATATCTGGATCTAGACTCTGAACCTAAAGCCATCCATCTATTACACATAATACCACATATTTCCTTGGATCCACACAGCCTGACCAAACTTTAAAAAAAAAAAAAACTTGCAAGTGTGTGACATCAACAGGTTTTCCTCAGCTAACAAGCTTCTCTATTCACCAGCAGCCAAAAATTTTAAGTGGCTCTTAAACAAAGACAGCCCAAAGAAGAATAATGATGTCAAACCCCAGCCATAGTTCCATGGTGTGAACACAAAATCTGCAGGACCTAAGTTAAAAATGATTTACAGACAGTTTGATCAGAGTCAGATGTAACTTGGTGTCTTCCTGGAGACGAGCCAGCGGCTATCAATCCGAATTCCCTACAACAAGTTATGTCATTAGTCGGAATCAATACATTATGGAGACAATTTCCTCCTTTGTCTCCAGGCCCAGGAAATTTTCTGCATTGAGTTTCATCACTAGATTGCAAGTTACTCATGTTACAAAGTGGCTAACAGGAATCACAACCGCGACTGCCTCGCGTGGCTTTGTCAAAGGCACAGGGAGGAGGCAAGTTTAAGGAACAAATCCAATTAGACACGGGAGGCTCAGCAAAGTCCAAGGCTCTGTGCACAGGTTTATTTTGAACTCGTGTAGCCCATTCCTGCTGTTTAAGAGCACAGTTTTGGATTTGCAGGTGTAAAAGTAACACACCACCGATATGCTCAGTTCCAGGTCTACCTCAAGGGTCATAAGTAGGGAAAACGACGCACCCGACGAAGGCCAACACTCGTAGGCTTTGGGCAGGCTCTGTGGCATCATTTTCCTCCTCTAACACTAGATGAGCCACGTATCTGTAAGATCTTCATGTACCCGCTCTCTTTAGTCCCTAAAGAATGGACACGGTACCTCTAATAGGTCTGCAGTTCTGCAAAAGCCTTCCCAAGTGTCAACCTGCAGACGAAGCCTTTTCCATCACTAATGGCAACCAAGATGTTTCACATCGCAGCCTCGATGTTGTCCTTGTAAGATCTTCAGAGGAGAATTTTTAAAAATGAAGGTCTCGCTTTCTTATGCCTTTAAGCTCTTCCTAAAGAAAAATTCTCTATTCACTCCCATGTGCAACTCTAACACATGATATTTTTCCAGCTCACTGGTATTTCATAAACACCATTTGTTGTCATGTGGTTAAATTAAAACTGAGGATATCAAACATCAAACAGTATGTTAATGTCAAGTATGCCTGAATAAATAGTAAGAGTTCAACCGAATGGAATATGTGGATTGCTAGCTAATTAAGCAAGAAGCAGGTGTGAAAAAAATCTAATTTAGGCAATTTTTTATAATTAATAATGTTTACTTGTAGTACCCTTCTAATGGGGCTCTGGTTTAGCCTCTTGTGAATTGCTAGGAGTTTACTCCAGTATTTTAAAATTATAATTGAATGGAGAATTTTACGAGATATCAGGTTTCCTCGCTGCTGATAAAGTGCTGTCTACATAGAAGGTTCCTGACAGTACTTTGTAGCGACAGGATCAATTAGCAAATCATCCCGGCAATTAGATCTTAAAACACACAGGCATGTCCCCACCCGAAAGTTCTCTTGAACCCTCAGCCAGAGTGGAAGTAAAGTGAATTTAAATGAGTCAACTTGAATGAGGATATTGTACTTCGACCATTCTTTGGAAATGGATGACTAGGGCTTCAGTGAATGTCTGCAGGGAGCAGTGACAGAGAACATTTTGTTACAATTAGAAACAAAAAATTAAGATCCTATCTAAACTGTCCGGGCAAACTGCACACAACTAATCAATTAATCCAAGTATACATTTAAGGTTGGTTTTCTTTCCAAGAAGCCAAATGGAAGTCGAGGAGAAAATGACCACAGATGTGCAAACAGACCTGGAATATTTCATGGATGTGACATATCTACTGCATTTAATTAAAAGAAGAATGTATGAGAACAATGTATCCTTCTCAATCCGGGCAGAGGGACCAAAACAGGACGGGATTAGATAGGACAACTGCAATCTCTAGAGACGGTTCCCTGTTTAATGGGAGCGCCACATGTTTGATATGTAAGGAAGTAAGTGGGTGTCCTGGACACAGTCCACTATTCATCATAATACCACAGCCCTGTTCATTCCCAGAGAGGAGACTTAAAACCATGAAACCATATGTAGAATATTAAAAATCATTTAACATTAAAATGCACATTATGAAGGCATGCACTTTGGACAAAGCTGTAGTTCCAGGGAGCTCTGAGACATCTCCAGCTTGATAGATAATGGTTATAAAGGTAAACTGAGTTGTCTGTATGAATGTACACACACACACACACACACACACACACACACACACACACACACTCAAGGACTGTCATAGAAATCTACTCTTTCTCTCTGCAATATTGCCTTTTATCACTCTCTACTCCTTACTGATGCCTATAGTGAGGTTTGCATGAATAATTGATGGAACTATATACCTAGAGCATCAGCACATTAATTTATAATTAAAGATGAGAAACACCAGTTCCTTTCCCACCACTAATTACATATATATGTGTGTGTGCCTGTGTGTGTGTGCATGCGTGCATTTGTGTGTGTGTGTATATATATGGCAGATATTAAAATGTTTCTCAGACAGAGTCAATAACCTTACTATATTTTCATGGTCTTTTCATTGCCACTGAATTAATCACAGCCCTGCCCCTAACCACATGGAATTTTATTTCCCCTAAGAGTGATGTTTACTTTGGTTTACTTTGTTGGAACTTCCAGTACTTATTCAGTCTATAAAGATTTAGTGTAACATATTTTGTTAAGCAACGCTGAAGGTGCTCGTGGACAGATCTTGTCGTATATCACTTTGCTCATATGCAGATTCTGTGTGCTTTTGATCTCTAGCTCACTAACAAGAGCAACTCGGAATCTGGCTCCAGTGTGCATGGAAATGCTGACAAGTTTGGAGACTGAGAGTTCTATTTATTTTCCAGTTGCCAAAAATAATATGCGGCGAGAAAAGTGAAAGCAAGAAACCTAAGCAGGCACCCAAGGAAAAATCGTACTTTACCAACTTTTGTCTGGAGACCAAAGACACTGGAGATGACATCGACCCAAAAGGACTGTTGGTAGTTTGACTCCTACCTTCCAACTAGAGACCCAGGACAGGCGCCTGTCATAAGGGCCCCCGGGGGACATCAGAGTCCCTTCTGAAGGAGATCCACCCTACCCACACACCTACGTGGGCCCCTAAGGCTGGTCATCTCAGTCCCCCCACAGTGGAAGGCAGGAACAACACGGACTATAACAGCCAACGCCAGATGAAGGGACATGGGGAAAAACCAGAGTTGCCCCTGACGGAGGTCGGCCAGGCCATGGCTGTCTTGGACAGAGCACTAGCCAAGCATCTCCTTCCGTCAGTCAGTCTGGCTGCGGTGGTTCGTGTGCTCTACGGACTAGAGCACCTCACTCGGCTGCATGTGCAGAAAGGGCGCCACCTCTCCGATAGAGCAGTGGGGAGGCGGAAAAGCCGACAGGGAATTAGGGCAGGCGACGTCCAGCAATCCAGCCATAGGCACACACTTCCCTTCAGTCAAGGCTCTCCTGGCTCTTCTCAAAGGGAAGGGTGGTTTTTACCCAAAGCCTGAGCCTCTAGGAGAGCAATGGTTTTCCAAGCCAGGGAGGGGCTGCATCGGCTTCTAAGAACAGGTATATATGGGGTTGGAGGTTTAGCTCAGTGGTAGAGTGCTTGCCTAGCAAGTGCAAGGTCTTGAGTTCGATCCGCAGCACCCTCCCCCGCCAAATCTCTAGTGAACAGGCATATTTGCTGCAAGTCACTCACAGCCTCTCTTGGCCCCCAGGAGGAGAAAGGAAGGGGAAGGTGCTGTGACAGTGTGGCACAGGGTACTGTCATTCTCCCTCACTAGCCACACACCATCCTGAGCCTGATCTTGGGGGCCCCTGAGACCTGAAAGAAAGGGCTCACTGGACACCGCCCTGATCTGTTCCTTTGCAAAAACACCACCACGTCTGGGCAGAAAGGAAAGGTTGCAAGAAGATAAACACAACCTGTGAGGTGTGCGCTGTCGCCAAGGGCCTTGGTTCCATGACACACACCAGGAGACAGCTTTCTGTGAACTGGCCTTATGGGCAGACCTGAGGTCTTTCTCACAGTCCTAATGAGAAGCTACTTTGGCCGTCTTCTCTCTGTGTTCTGGCAAAAGACTAAGCCTGTTCTGCTCCTTCCTGTTACTCCAGCCTTCTCACCATTTGGACGATAATACAGCCAGGCAGCAAGATGGCCCTTCAACTTCCTCTCCAAATGCAGAGTCAGCTTGCAGAGTGAAGGAATTGTCCAGACCAAGCCTTGGGACCTTCCTGTGGTGAGACGGTGAACTTTCCCTGTGGATGGTCACTCGGTGGCCTGCCCAGACACCATCCCTGCCTGTATAGATTTCCTAACACCACTATCAATATGAGAGAGGAGAAGCAGTTATGGATGAATTGCAGTGCACATAGCTACAACAGATGAGGAGAAAGAGATTAATAAATAAACTCATCTTCCATGGTGATGCAAGCAAATGCAGATGGGACTGTGTATTTGGGAAATCAAATCTCCAATTAATGGTGCACACAGCATGTTGCTAAGGGTGAGCTGACATTGCAATGGGCAGAGGCTGAAAAGGAAAAGATGATATATGGTTATTATATCATTGCTAACAATAGAGGGTAGAATTTGGAAATCTGCTCTTTAGAATACGCACAGAAAAAGAGTTCTTTCTTGGGTAGAGAACTGAGTAGGGGTGTGTGTGTGTGTGTGCATGTGTGTGTGTGTGTGCTGGGCAAGAGAATGGTGTATTTAATGACTAAATCCCTTAAGCAATCTCCATGAGATGCAGCAAAGAGTGACTGTTCAGACTGCAGGTCTGGAGGCAGAATGCCTGGGTTCGAGTCCCCATTCCTCCACTTGCTAATGAGGGTACATTTCTTAACCTTTCTCAGCCTCAGCATGCACATATATAAAATAGCAGCAAGACTAGAACCCACCACACAGACGAGTCCTCGCAGAGATTAAATGGGGTAGCCAGCAGCCAGGGAAAGTACTTAACACAGTACCTGGTACCCATAGCAGACAGACGCACAGTAGATACTCAGTTCTACAAACATACAGTGCATACTTACAGTGTGCAGCTTCACTGAAAGAATCAGGACAAAAACTTTCAAAAGGTGCCAAAACATAGGCTGCAGTTGGTACTTATTCTCTACCCTGGCCAGCTACTGGATAATAGCCAGGACATTTCCTGGCTACTCAAGAACATCAGTGGCTTGTGGGCCAGCCATCTCACCTCTGAGAGTCTGCCCAGAGGAAATGAGGCCGGATATTTGCACACCCATGTGCATAGCAGCATTATTCATAATAGCTAAGAGAGGGAAGCAACACAAGTGCCCATCGACAGAGGAGAAGATAAAGGAAATGTAGTATAACCAGATAGGAGAACACTATTCACCCTTAAAGAAGGAGACTCTGGCATGCTACAACATGGACGGACCTTGGGGACATTACACTAAGAACGTAAACCAGTCTTGAAAGGAAACTTACTGAATAGTTTCACTTATATAAAGAGGAGTCAGATTCACACAGACAGAAAGAATGGTTACCATAGAGGTTAGCAGGAAGGGAAAATGGAAGTTATTGTTTGATAGGTACAGAGTTTCACTTTTACAAGATAAAAAAGTTCTGGAGCTATGTGGCGGTGATGGGTGTACAGCAATAGGAATGTACTTAATATTATTGATCTGTACATTAAAAGATGGTGAAGATGGTAGATTTTATGGTACAGGCCTTTTACTATAATTAAATGTTTTTAGAAATTTAAAATGGCAAGAAGTACAATTAAAAATTAAAAGAATCTCAGCAAATCATACAATCAAAAACCCCCCTTGAAGTGGGTCTCTGGATTCTTCCTAAACGAGAGACTTCTTCCCTTAAGACATCCCAAAGTCAGACCTTGGAGAATAGAGAATTATCTAAGAAAGATTTAGACTTGGGTCTGGTTAGCAACAACATCCATCATGGAAAGTTGACAAATTCCTCGCCATCCTCTGCATGAATCGCTTCCCTGGTGTCTATTGCTGGCTCTGTTTCCGGTGCGCAGCCTGGGAGGTGGGATAAAGGAGTTTATCGGGTTCTGTGAGCTAGAAAGGGAGGCTTGGAAATCAATCACCTTCTCGAGAAAACGGAGACAATGGGGACTCTTGTCTCTGCTGGTCTCCCCGTGCTTCCAGGAACAGGGGGAGGACCTCTGCCCTCCCTGAGCTCCGCCGGGCCTGTACTCTTCCGTGGCTGGCAGCAAGTGCAGTACCAGTACACGCGGAGCACCCATCCTGGGGGACGCGATCTGAACTTGGCCTGCAGCCAGGCAAAGAACACACTCAGCAAGCCTGCACTCACTTGACCAGAGTGTGTCTTGGGACCTAGTGCGCCCACGACGCTGCTGCTGTGCTACTCTCTGGAAGTTTTCTTGCCCCGGGGTCTCCTCTGAGGAAGGGTAGTTGAAAGCTCAGGTTTGGGGGTCAGACGGATCTGGCTTGCTGAGAACCACAGCAAGGAATTAACTGTTTTCTGGCACAATTTTCTCATCTTTAAAATGTGGATGACAACATTACCTATTTCTTGGGGTTGTGGTTAGTGTGGATGGGATGATGTGCAAAGCAGGCTTAGTTCAGTGCTTAATACACAGCAAATGTTGGCCTTTGTTATTTATTATCCTCCCAACAGGCTTTGGAACAGATTTTATGTTCCTCCTTGTACCAAAAAGGAAGCGGCCACACTAGGAGGTGAGTACTGGGTTGAGATGATAGAGCTGTGTCTGTGTCTGTGTCTGTGCATTCAAGGGCGCTGATCATTCTAGTCTGTACAGGAAGAGAACCCTGGCTACCAAGGCCCTCGTATGGAGCACAGCTCACTAGGCAGGGCTGCCCACGGGCTCTGGTCTGCAGGTAAACAAGAAAGCCGCCTCCGGGTTGGTTGCCGAGTTTCCCATCCTGGGATGGTATTGAAGCGGACACAAATGTCTGTCCCCTGCTCTTGTATTCGCCTCGACAGGAGCCCTCACATGCTCCGCCTTCTGGGAGAGCCTGTCGGTCTCCAAGCCTGGCGCGGAAGCAGGTGCGGGCATATTTTAAGCCCCAGCAAATAACTTTAATTGAGCCCTCCTTAGACATATGAACCCACAGAGCGATTTTTTTTTTCTATTCTAATAAAAAAAGACCCACAACAAACCAGATGGGTCTTGGTCCCTCCCTGGGCCCCCTCCCCACTCTTTAAGCTCCCCTAATAAATCTTTGAACTCTAAAGAAGTCACCTTTCTGGAGGTGGGGTGTTACTGGGCTGTACGACTGTACCCATGCTGCCTCTGTGGCCCATACGTGGTCAGAAGCAGGCAGGTAAGGAAAGCGAGGCCCGGGCTGTTATCTGTGGTCTTTCCCTTCCAGAACTTTCGACTGCCCGCCACTCCCGCAGGCCTGCTGCCTTGTCCTGGGATGCTAACCCCTTCTGCTCAGTCCTCTCCTTGGGTTTGCAACTTCTGCCTCTTGTCAGTCACATCTCAAGGGAAATTCTCTTCTTGGGCCTTCCACTGCTGTGAGTAACGCCCTCCACCAAAATCCAACTTAACTCCTCGGCAAGGTGTCCAGAGGAGTGATGAAAAGGGAAGCCTGTGTCCCCTGTCACCAGCACAGTGCTGCAGAGACAGGCACGGTGGGCAGCAGACGTGTATCCTCTTTTAATGCCCCAGAGAGGGTGGCAGCAGGAGCGAATGGGAAATTCAACAATGTGAATGGATTCCAGACCTCCTTCCCCAGAAAAAAAGGGTCTCAAGAACAGCCCGGGGCAAGAGCAAAGCAACACGCGCTGGCTTCTGATTTATGAGCACTGAATTATTGGTAGGAGGGCCCAAAAGGAGTCGTTTACAACAGAAATTATTGCAGGCAAATGTTGGTTGGTATTTTAAATCACTCACTAATATTGATAGGTTAATGCCTGTCACACTTACTTAAGGGTCATGGGGAAAAAAAAAAACTTTATCTTTGGCTTGTTACCCACTAAGCATAATGATAGATACACCTTTTTGTGTTTTCTATTTTTCCTCCAGCAAAGCCTGCTGTATTATTTATGGTTTTCAGAGTCACTGACTGGAGTCTGCATCTGGATTTTAAAAGGTTGATTTGCAAAAAAACAAAAACAAGGCACCAGTCGAGTGAGACTGGTGGGACTCGCTGGCCCAGCAGCTCACAGTGGCCCTTCCATGGACCCTGAGCCGAGTGCACGGCCTGGGCGCCCCGGGCTGTGGGGCCAGATGGCAAGGGTGTATTGTTCCCTTCTTGGTGATAGTCCTGCTGTGGCAAATAAAGTTAAATCAAAAGGTTAGGGCTCTGCAAGGGGGTGGCAGGGCTGGTTCCAGCTGACAAGGGCCAAGGAACCCCAGCAGCGAGCGTGTGCCTGCAGCGGCTGGCCCCCAAACGCGAAGGCAAGGCCTGGGCTGCACAAACAGAGGGCAGAGCTCTAACCCTGAGAGGCCTGCAGGCCTCACACCAGACGAGAGCTCCCTCAGTGACAGCAATCTAGGACCAGAGTCCTCCCTGCCCTGGGCCTGAGAAAGCCAAAACATTATAGCTCAGCACACCCCAGAACCATAGAGGCAGGGAGGCAAAATCCCTTCCCTGGGTCTGAGATAGACAGGGCTACCTCTGCCTCCCCACAACCAACACCACAGACCTGGGGCATGTTTTGGGTGGGTCAGATGACCCCTCTCAGGGGCACCTTATTCTCAGGCTCCCAGGGCCAGTTCACTCCCCAACTGCCTGAGCAGCCCAAAGGCAAGTGGGCCAAGTGTGCCAAAGATGTGCAAAGTCACAGGCAACACAAACTAGCTTATGAACCATGCGTAAGGGGGATGGTATTTCACATAAAACCGAGCAGATTCACGATACAACAGAAGGGGGGATAGACACTGGTTTCTCAGTCACCTTCCTTTGCAACTCATGTTGAACTTGCCTTACAGAACCACACAAGCTCCTGGCCCCCGGCCCCTGCCCCCTCCGTCCCTTCCCAAGTGGGAGCTCCCCCTTGCCTCTCCACCTGGAACCCATGGATCTGCTCCTTTTTCACGGAGCTTCCAAAGCACCAAGTTTCCCCAAGAGGCCCACCGTTTCCAGGTCTGGAACACAATTAAGCATCTGCAAAGCGTCTGCTATTTACCTGAGAGACCCAGACTGGCCTTCGGTGTCAATTGGTCTCTTAGGTAAATATGAACTTGGGCAGATTTTTTTAAAAATAAATAAAAGGTAAACAGTAAGATATATATTTAGGGATTTTTAAATGGAGACTCCATTCTTTTAGCTAAGTACCTTTCTCTCCCCTGCCTTAGTGCCCTAAATGGAGTATTACTGACACCATTTCAGCACCTTTGCCTGACGCAGGTGGTGTTCACAGGGCAGAACTTTTCTTTCCACCCCTGGGCTGGCTTAGGTGCCTGGTGAAGCAATATTTTGACTTCTTTGGAAAACCATCTTAGGAGGAGGTGGTGTTTCCAGAGGGCTGTAAAATCATTGACAAAACTAGTTCCACTTTTTCAGAAACATGAGCCACCTTTCAATGAAAACTGGTTTTAAAAAAAAAAAAAAACTGGGCAAAGAACAACTCTCAGTCACATTCCCTTCCCCAATCTGTCTGCTCAGGAAAGCTGTTTTACCCGGGGGAGGGGTCTCCGTTTTTCCCTCCCATGAGGAAATCCACAGGAGGCCTCTCTGCTCCTTTCCGAAGAAAGCAAGTTCTGAGAACCAGATTGCTGGCTCTGCGAGCTCCAGATTGAAACTATCCCAGAGATTTTAAAATTCTTACCCCAAAATAAGAATTTTCGAGTAGGAAGAGGCAGGTGACATCATGTAGTCAGACTCTGATTTTACGGATAAGGTCACTGACCACCGAGGTGAAATGACACAGGTCACAGATGGAGAGGGCAAAAGCCAGGCCAGGAGCCAGGCCCGGGCAGGCTCCACCTCCAGAGCTCTCGCCAGCACCTCCCACTGACCTCCTGTCACCCCACGATGTCTGGAGCAGCCAGCGGGCCTGACTGGCACCAGCAGTAAGAGCCAATAAGAGACGGCAAAGCCCAGGGCACCACGTATACCCACCCACTACAAGCTGAGGCTCTGGCTGAAGATATGTCCTGCTATCAAAGAAAAAACCTCCACTTTCACACCTGTTTGGGAAAACCTGATCTGAAAATTAGATAAGCAGTCAGAGCCAGAAACTGGGTAAAATCTTAGTTCGAAGTTATATGGTTGCATAGGCCAAAGACACAAGTGAATTAGAATTTTGCTACTCAACTAAATGACTTTAAATTCACATTTTAATTAACATTTTTAAAAAAATATTTCTGACAAAATAGAAATATAATAACAACAGAGAAACTAAGACCTGGACAGCAAAATAACATGAGCCCCTGCTCTCCCCCCTTGCCAACCTCCCGCAGTCCCCTCCGCACACACTCTCGCCAAAAAAACACTTTTCCAAGAACTGCATTTTTCTGACACGTGTGCGTTCTGAGGTCCAGGGAGACTTCCCATTTTCCACACTCAGCACTTTGAGGGCCATCAGGGTCAAGACACCACAGTATTCCCAGCAGATCGCTGATAGTTCAACCAGAACAATCGTGCTACCAGCTGCCCCACCCCTCTTGTTACTAAACCATCATCAATTTCTCAAATAAGCAGTCACCTTTGTTGTTATTTTCCACCGAAACATGAAGCGAAAGCACGAACCAGAGAGATGACAAAGTTAAGCAGTTCCAGATTCGGCTCTAAAGCCCACTCTTTAAGCACCATATACCCTAGTTCGGGAAAAAAAAAAGAAATGAAACTTTACATTCCAGTCTTAGAAGCTTCTGTTAACACAGGAACTACTGCACTGAAAATCGCATCCTCTGCTCCAGGCTGCAAGCAGGGACTACAGGGGGAAATGAAAGAAACGATACATGTTTCAAATTTTACAGCAGTTTACATCATGCAAAACTGAAAGGGCCTTAGAGGTTTCATTCTCCACGAAGTTTAGCTGGTGCAGAATCGAGCAGTTGCCGGAAACGCAGCCCAGGCACACAGTGTAAGGCAGCAACGTCAAACCCTTTCCAGACACTTCTTGAGGACAGAATTCAGATGCAAACAGCTCCTAATTACACAATGCCTGGGGGTTAAATAGACAGCTGAGCACTTCTAAGTTGAGCAACGTGCTTCACAGGTTAGAATACACTAATCCTCCGTACTGACTTTGTTAAATGAAATATTTGAAATGTACAACCTTTGTTTTACTTCCGGCTTTAAAAATTGTGCTATAGGAAATATTTTTATATGAATAAAATTCTAACGTGGTTTCATCTTTTTTTTTTTTTGTCTAACACCAAATTGCACGATTATGTTACATGAGTATTTAGTTTCCCAAGTAATATTTTTAAAGTTTTCTGTGTTTATTTATAGTGACTAAGCAGTATCCTAAGATGTAGAAACTGGCCCTGTGCATGTAATTACTGGGGACAATTAATAGGCAGAAAGGGCAGAATCTGAAATTCTCTGTAAGCAAAGCTGGAGATTGGTGACTTCAGATCTGGATGTGCACAGAGCTGCCAAAGTTAAAAATTACATCGAAGGGTTGAACAGCTGTAGTCAAAATTATGTTACTGTGTTCATCTTTATGAGTTTCTTTGATAGGATTCAAACCAATGCCAAAAATGTCTAAAGAGATCCTTTGTACAGAATGAGTAAGAGGTATCGTGTTCCTCATTTTCGGTCTTCTTTAACACAAAAGTGACAATGAATTCTATTACATTAAGACTCTCCTCTGATGAAAATTACAAATTCAACCCTTGCATCATGTTTTTTATAACGATGAATTAAAATGCCTCTGTTGCTTTTAAAGGATGTGGTTAAAATTATTAAATTATTATTGAATCGAGGTCTCAAAAACCACTTGCAGCTTTTTTCCATGTTCTTCCACATGCTATAATGGAGATGCTCAAAATTTTGCCAATTTGGCATCAGGTCCGAGAGATGGTTATTAAGCATGGCTTGACCGTTGAGCTTTCTGACTTCCATAATATTTTGTAGTTCCCTGTAGGACCCAAACTACCTTTCGCCACCTTCAGAATCACGCATAATGTTCTGGGAAAAACCTTAGGAAAATAACACAGACTTGGGGTTAGGTGCCAAGAGACAATATATTTCGAATGAAGACGAATAATATTTGGAATCCATTTCCTGTATTTCTTCTCTAGTTATTTGTTAATCTGGTATCATTTCCAGGATTTGGAAGGATCATGCCTTTTATATTCTAAAGAAAGTAGCGGCTTCTTGAAAAATAAAATCCACTTGCTTTCCCTAACCCAAGTCTCAATGCCAAAGGTCTTTTCAACCTTCTAAGTAAATATAAATGTGCACACATTAATTAGTAGCCCTTGTGTTGGCAGAAAGGAAGAGAAAGAAAGAGAGAAAGAGAGAGAGAGAGATTGGCCTTTTCTTTCTAAATATGGATTCTTAAGCCTCTAAATGACTTGCCAAACCGAATCGGATAATAGAGGGTTTAAACTTTGCCACTTCGGGGTTAATGTGGAAGGCTTGTCAACATCAGATTGTTCAGACATTAAAAGGGACGCGCTCCGCACCTCCCTTTAAACCCCATGTTTGCTGGAGTGGCGGCTCCCAGTGAATTTACCCAGCTGTAAGTGATTCCAGATGCGCAGCAGTGACAAGCTTCAGTCTCAGGGTACTTATTCATTTCACATTAAAATCTCATGTTCCCGGGTCTGAGTTGTTATCTGACTGAGATCTGATTAGGGAATACAGCAAGGAGGCATTTTCCGACCCAGAGCCTGCCCTCGCTGCCGGCCGGGATCTCTGACTATCAGGCTCCTCTGGGCAAAGGAAAGCAGCAGGAGATGTGGACAAGGGTAAGGTGGAGGCTCTGGCTGGCCTGCAAGTGCACATCACACTATGCCAGGCACTTCCACTTGGGCTCTCTCACTTACTCCTGGATGCAGCTCTGGACAGCTCGGCCTGCCCAACCCCCGCGTCTAACACAAGCTTTCTCCCCCCCCAGTTTAAGGGACAGGCTTGTGATTCTGTGCCTTGTCCATAGGCAGAGAGAGGGATGCTAGCATGATCAGCATGAGTGATTCGCCAGACCCTGAGCTTTTCCAGTCCCTCTCTCGCCTCAACTATGTTCCAATCACCATGGAACTGGGCAAGTAAAAGGGGCACGGGAAGAAGGGAAGGAGCCAGGAAGCAACAGAGCACCCATGCGGCCATGCTTCACATGCCTCTGTTCCTGTGCAAGAGCAAGGACGCCCTTTCAGACCTCTGCTCGGAGCAGCGTTCACTCCAAGTCAGATCTGACCTCCTTACCCTGAGCGCACAAGGACAAATGCTATTGGCTGACAGTTTCTTCCACGACACGTGTCAAAGACACATTCACTACCTACAGAGCTACAGAACAAGCTGGAGACTACAAATACTGGCGCACACACAAGACAACACTATCTTTGTGATGCCCACGGAGAGACAGAGTAAGGATCATTATTCGTTTATTATTTTCCCCTCTGGCCAGGCTTTTCAGTTTGCTTTGGTCTTTCCTGTAATTCTTTTTCCTTACCCTTTTGTCACTTGGAAGAGGGAGCTAACACCGTGAACCCCCAGCTGATAGACTCTGGTCACAGGCTGCTGGGCAGCCCCAGAGCCCGTCAGAAACTCCTGTCACTGAGATGGTCACACTGGAAGCCCCAGAAAACATGCACTGAATATTGCAGCCCCTCCCCATGTGCTCCATCTCCCTCAAGAGGAAGGGAAAAGAATCACTCAAAGGCCAGAATCCAAACAGAGAGGATGAAGAAGTAAGGGAAGGCCCAGACCCAGTTTAGGGAACTGGAGGGGAGGGGCCTGCAGCCAGCCCCACCGGAGAGCAGCAGCATTTGGTTTGGTAGTGGGCAGATTTTCTTTTACGACTGCTAAATGCCTGCTTTTCTCCCCAAGCAATTACAGTGCAGTTTCCCATCAAGATGGCCGTTAGCGGTGGATCTCCAAGTTACTGGAAATAAATCAAGAATGCTATTGACAGCTGTCTTGGACCAACCTGGACGGTCATCCTGGTCATTCCATGACGGGAGCGAGGGCCATCACAACGGTCAAGCCGGGCTGTATTGAGAAAACCAAACGGCAGCTCCCCCAACACCGAAACGAAAGGAGGAAAGGTGAACTTAGCCCTCCTTGCTGCCAGCTCGGAGCCAGAGAACACCCACAGAGTGGGACCCCCCACACCCACAGCGCGTGCCTTGTCCCAGGAAACGTACCTAAACCACCTTCCTCCAGCACACCAAGCAGCAGCAAACACTGTCATTACAGCTAACTAGAAGCAACACGAAGGGGTGAGTCTGTGCACAGTGAATTATTACAATTCATGTAATAATGAAACCTTGTAAAAGACAATGCTGAAGATGCATGTGAGACACTGAGGATGAACAACAGGTCCGACATGGGGGAGGTTTCACTCCATAGCTGGGGGGCTTCCAGCTAGAAAACAGGCTGCTCAAACTCGGAGCAGTCTCCAAAGCCCGATACCCAGCTGCAGGTGTATGACCCAGAGCCACAGAGGAAACAGCGCTGAGGTCCCCGTGTGGTTGCATAGACCTCTGCTACTGTCAAGCCCAGATCCCACGAAACCATGACTGGACTGGCAACTTGCTGCGCGGCCCGCAGATGCAGAAAGCCCGTCCTCCGCAGCAGCGTCTGCGGGCGAAAGAGAGTAAATGGCTCGGGAATGCTGCCGGGCGCGTGTGGAGGCCAGGTGGGCCGTGTCCTCGGAGGGAAGAGCGTGCTGGGGCGAGGAGGCCGTCACCGGACTGGACAGGCTCGGGTGCCAGCTGCAGACCCGGGCGCTGCCCCCGGCCCCCAAGTCACATTGTGTCATGCCACACAGCACTGGGATCAGGAGACGGCTGTGGCGTGCTGCATAATATTTTTAAAAGCCCATTTCCCTGTTCAAGGGGGAAGCAGGTGGAAAGCAGGACCCCTGAAGGGCACATACTCTGAAAGGCCCCACAGGCAATTCTCCAATAAAAGAGCGAGGAGAGCTGGCATCTATCCCAAACTTTCCAATTGACCTTCTCCCTTGATCTGGGCCTTAATGCCTCCAAACCAAACTAATTCCGAAAGTCACCTTCTCAACTTCTCCGCACAGTGTTTTTTTTTTTTAGACAAATGAAAGCTCAGGTATAGCGTCCCCTTGCAGCCCTTCTGACGTCCTTAGCTGCGCAAATTAAATCTGAATGGTTCGTCTCTTTTTATTATACGATGGGCCATATGTCACTAAAATAAAAACCCAGCTGAAATCCCAGTACAGATAAAGGGCATGAAAAGCTGTTCTGGCCACAAAATAGGGACCCTGTGTAAATCTTATTAAACAATAACACCCACACAGCCCTGCCCTCCCCTCCCCCCTTTGAAAAAACTCCAGGAAGGAAATTGTGGTTAAATCATCTCATACTTTGGCAAAAAACTTCTACCTCTAAAAAATGAAAAGACAAAAAAAAAAGAAAAGAAAAGAAACTTGGTTCTGTGCTGGACTCACACAGGCTAATAAAAAGCAGGACTATATTGCTCTGCTGTCAAATGTTCGACCGTGAAACACAGATCCTGACTGTCTTGGTCCCTGGAGCCCTAGCCTCAGACCACCGAAAGGCGGGTGGGGGCAGGGGGCACCTCTCCACGCCTAAGGCAGAGTGCATCTTGTTTGTTGCTTGTTTTAGTTTTAATTTTTGTTTGCTGGCCCAAACATCTCTTTTCCTGAGTGAAGTTTCCAATGCTGTGATAAACACAGCTACGTATGCCAAGGGGTGCTGCCGTTTGAAAGAACTGAGATTCCGCTTTCTTGCAAAGATACTACACACTTACATACAGGGAAACCCAACCTGTGTGTTGCATCAACAGTGTGAGCAAAAGAAAGAAAGGAAGGAAGGAAGGAAGGAAGGAAGGAAGGAAGGAAGGAAGGAAGGAAGAAAGAAAGAAAGAAAGAAAGAAAGAAAGAAAGAAAGAAAGAAAGAAAGAAAGAAAGAAAGAAAGAAAGAAAAAGAGAAAGAGATCAAAAAGAAAAAAAATTTCCATTTCACAAGGTCCCCCAGTGGTCTCAAATGCTCCTCCTCCACCATCAAAAATTCATAAAGGGGATCAGCATTCTTTACCAAATGGATCCCAGTGGCACCATAGACCTTGTTGGGGAGAGAGGCAATAAATATGGCATCATACCCCTCCTGGGAAGGCGGCCCTGGGCCCCTCGGCTTCCAGCCCTCCCCTGGTCTCTGGGGGAGCTGGCTCCAGACTCAAGGTCCAGCAGAGAAAGGAAATGGGTCAAGTGTGTCAATTTCTAGACCCATGACCTTTGACTCACGTAATGACACCGGGAGGTCGCTAAAAAAAAAAAAACCAGATGCCAAAAGCCTTAGAGGAAAGAAGTGAGGGAGGGGCGCAGCTGGGGGCCACAAGCAAACCACAGGGCCAGCACCATGGCGGGCCCCGTGTCCCGTGTAGCTGCCATTGGTGCTGGGGGAGATCTGAGCGGCTCCGTGGCAGGAAGTCATCAGCAGTCAGCTTCGACCACCACATATTTCTAGTTCCCAGATCTAGAAATGGTTCATCTGCTGTCTCAAACTCAAAGAACATTTCTTGCTTGTCCCTCCTCAAAGCCTCACTCATGTGGAGCCCTCTCCTCCCCTGTTTTGACCCCAAAGCCTTCTTCCCGGCCCTCAGCCGTGACCCTTGCTTCCAGCTGCCACCTTCCCGTGCCCAGCCCCACCGAGCTGCCTCGGTGCCTTGCTGTGTGCACCATCTCTTCACAAGTGTGCTGTTAGTCTCCTTGTCTAACCTCTAACGGGAGGAAGGGCTGCACCCCATTGGGTCTCCGCCCAGCACTATGCCGAAGCTGCCAAGTGGCGGTTCTGTGATCCACACTGATCTCTGCAGAGCAAGACGAAGAAGGTGGCTTTCACAATAAAACACGTGTGGCGATGAAAATGGGGGGAACACAAACAAACGCAGCCATGTGGTACATATCTACATTTTCCTCACTGAAAAACGTGTGCAGTTATTCATTCAGCAGCGTGCCCAATAGGTACCCGGTACGCCTTTCCTTACATCAGAGAATCTAGATTTAAATTTTCAAAACACTTTCACAGCTAAATACAAAGGAAGGGTCTCATATTTGGTTAACAAAAGAGAATACAATTTTCTATTGACCAAATGCCTTCAGAGAGAATCAGATACAGCTCATGGACTAAGCTTTTTAAAAAGCACTTGGCTGTCTTTGTCCCCGAGGGAAGTCTCTACTTCTCCAGCCCCTCATATATATAAAGTTGACCCAATTAGAGTTTGAATGTGGATGGGCATTTTTAGCTCCCCGCTCCTAGACACCTGGGCTTATGTTCCCATTTATACGTCAACAACAGTTGAAGTTCCCCTTTCCCATACTCCAGCTTTCTACTGCCAATTCTGTGAGCTATTCCCTCAGACATGTGCTAAATGGTAAGTGGTGAGAAAATCGCCTAGAACACCCACACGGAGCAGAGCTCGGTTCTCAGTTCCCAGAGCCCAGTGGGTGGGGCCAGCTCAGCAGGCCATCAGCTCCCAGTCCACTGGGGGTGGCCTGAGTGCTTCCCTCCGCTTCCTCAGTACCTCAACCCTCCACCAAAAAGTGGGGCTGGGAAGTGAAAGGTGAGACTGGACCATTCCCAGGGGACAGTTTTAAGGCAAGGCTCCGTGGGACGAACACTAAAGCTACTGTCTAAAAGGAGGCTGGGGTCGTGTGTGGACTCCATTGATCTGTGTTCACATCACCCGCAAGACTATTAAGGCCCCTCTGTGGCCTTTAACACCAGTGCCTTCCTCCCCTCCACCCCGGGAATGTGGAGCGAGGGGATCGTTCTATTCTGTTGCTAAAGTTAAGGTTGATTTAAATTATTCTAGGTTTCAGATTACAAAACTTGTTTTTGAGTTGACTAGCAACACACAAGGTGACAACCACAGAGCATTTTGTGTCTATAATCTATCACATTAGACATATTATATTGTCTTTACTTATATTGTTATATTTAGATATTTCCATTTGTAAGGCTTGTGTTTCTCAGTAAGTATATTATGTTTTATTCTACAGTAGGAACAAAAATGAGACTAAAAGCAGTTCAATGGCTTTTTACAAGTCACCCAATCTGATCGTGCTAGTATGTAGCAGGGTATTATGTTGTTATGTCCTCCGTGAGCACGAAAGTATGCTCACTGTTGCACTTCGAGGGGTGCTGGGGATCAAACCCAAGGCCTAGCACTTCCTAGGCAAGTGTCACTGTAGCATTTTTAAATATTAATAAAAGAGAGAGCTCCTTATATCAAAAATCATGTTGAGATGGTTAAGTAAATTACGTTGCATTCACTCATTCGATGGTATTTACTCACTTAAAAAAGTGTGAAGAAGACATAAGAGAATAGGAGATGTGTGCAAGTTAGTAGAGAAGTTAAAAATTACAGGATACAAAATCCTGTGTATTCCAATACACATAAGGTACAACTACAGCAAGGCTGAACAGGGACACGAGAAAGCAAAACTAGTTATGCCCACAGGACTGAGATTTACAGTGATTTTTCCTGCAATTTCCCAGACCCTTGTTCTACCATTTCCTTGTATAGTTTTTAAAAGAAAACTTTAAACATGAGTCCTCTGACTCCAAGCTCAGTGCCTCCTCCAGTGAGAAGATGCTTGTCCCGTCTGCCCCCCTCCCTGGCAGTCGTCTGGGGGCCAGCGTGGCCCAGGAAGCTGGAATCCAAGATAAAGCCAGGTCTGCCTTCTTCCAGCCCCCTGCATTTCCCCCAGCCAGCCCCAGCTTCCCAAGCATGATGCTCAGCTCACCAGCGGCCTGTGAGGACTCATGGGGTGGCACTTCTTCTTCCGCGAGACTCCACACTGGAGCCAGAACAAAGACCTGCCCCAGGATCCATGTCCATTTCAAAACACCAAATCTCATCCTGGGAACTTTCTCTTTCTCTGTCAGTGGGTGCCATTTAAGAGGTACCCCAAAATAACTGTTCAATAATTGCATCAAGAACTAAATCTAGCTGGGCATGATGGTGCACACCTGTAATCCCAGGACTCTGGGAGACTGAGACAGGATGATCACAAATTCAAACCCAGTCCGGGCAACTTAGAGACTTAATGAGACCAAATCCCAAAATAAAAATTAAAAAAGGGCTGAGGATGTAGCTCAATGCACAGTGCTGCAATCAATCAATTGGTTAGTTCAATAAATCTAACATTTCTTCAGAATGCGTCCCTACATTTGCTCACTTCTTTGGGCTGGGCTCTCCCTGCCAAGAGCACAAGAAGGCTGTACCTTTGTGTGTTTACATGTGTATGTGGGTGTAAATTGGAATCCAGATAAATCATTTCTGGAATATGAAATCCAGAGGATGATGAGAACTCAAGCCTTTCATGGGGCAGAGCCAAGGGCTGCCCGCTGGGGTAGTACTGGCTGACTCCCAGATCAACACGGTTACATTAACCGCATAATTGCTTGAGTGTATGTAGATACACCCCAAAATCCTAGTTGTGCCCACACTTACAAGCAAACAAGCCTGCAAGCCTGGGAAAAACCAGCGAGACTCACTGCCTGCTCAGACCTCAGAAAGCCCACTTTCCAGGCAATGAAATTTGCCTAATGTCCCTGTTTGTTCTGGGAACAGCTTGGGCTTCTTTCTTCCAATAGATGCCTTCAGACTTTTGCAGAATGAGATTTGCAGAATGAGCTCAGATCTGCAGCTACCCTTCCTGGGTGTTCTCAAATATTTTTATCCACCCACCCCTTGAAATTGAGAAACTTCTCAAAAAAAAAAAAAAAAGAAAGAAAGAAAGAAAGAAAAGAAAAGAAAAGAAAAACTCAGCTTCTGCCAAAAAAAAAAAAAATCTAGAAGAAGCAAGGAGAAGGTTTCTTTCTTCTGCCTCCAGAAGATTCCAAGGAGAGTAAACTCAGCTCTGAGGGAAGATAAGGGATTATTTATATTTGAAAAGCGATAAAAACAGAAGGAAGCAAGCATGGGCTGAAGCCGGAGGCAGCTGCCATGCTGAAGTTCACCAGCCCAGCTCCAGCTTCAGGCAAGGGCTAGAAGTCTGCCAGGGTTCTGAGGGGCCTCCCCTCGCTCCCCTGGCCACGCAGGGAAGAAGTGCTCTTAGAATCACCTGGGCACATAGCCCCTGCCTCCCCGGAGACACCCAGTGGCCGCATGTAAAATATACAGTGCACAGCTGACTTCTCCACCATGGTAGGAGCGTGAAGTTTGGTGTGCTCCACCAGCAACCCCAGGGGAGGCCCCCAGACAGCACACGAGTGGTCTGGGGGTGAAGGGCTCTCCAGAGTCAGCTCAGCCCAGATGAGCGAGCCTGGCACACACTTGCTGAGAAGCCAATCTTCCGAGCAGAAGAAATCGCTCTAGCTAACAAGCTGTGTGGCCACTAGTACGTCACTTCGCTTCCCTGGGTTTCAGTTTCCTACTCTACAAACATACAGTTAAAGTCATTCTCAAGTCTCTGACA
Organism: Hystrix cristata; assembly: GCA_004026905.1. NCBI lineage: Eukaryota > Metazoa > Chordata > Mammalia > Rodentia > Hystricidae > Hystrix > Hystrix cristata. The sequence goes on from PVJO010012284.1 coordinate 21,201, forward strand.
CCCACTTGGTCCAACCAGGAGAGGAGAAGTTGAGAAGGACAGAAAGTAATGAGAATTTTGCTATTTAAAAAGTAGGTGAGATGTTGGAAAAGATTCATGAGCTTAAGAGTTACTTGTGGCAAAGTTCTAAGACAGGCACCCATTTCTACAATATATGTTTGTTGAGGAACTACTATGTGCTAGGTGCCTACCACGGGCCTTGACTTCTTGAAGCTTGACAGCTGTCTCTGAATCTATCAAGCATTGTCTCAGATGTTTAGACAGATCAGGTGGGGTCCACTTCCATTGCTTCTATTTACGCTGTAGCCCCCCACCTATTTTTTCAACCCCTGACTCTTCCATGAAGCCTACTGTTAACAAAGTCTACTCTCACTTCTCTTTTGTCTGGCCACGATATTTCCAGAAGCATCATTAAATGGCTAAGTGTCCTGAAATTGTCACCCTAACTAGATTAACTCTCTGAAGACAGGGAAGCGGCTCATTTCTGCCACATCTACCCCAGCACCACACCTACCATCTTCTTCCTCTGTACTCTTTGTTTGATGCCTGGCTGTGTGAAAATCTCACTTGACTCAATGGGCTGTTTCCTGGCTGTTTATATCAACCTTTTTTAAAAAGCTTTTCCAATTTGATTAGTCCGTGTGGTACATCAACAAAAATAGACTTTTTCAATGAACTGTTTTGGTTTGTGGGTGGCACAGGAGCTTGGTGTTCCTTGCTGTCACCAATAACTCTCTTGTAAACTGGCAGAGATGTGGATGGAGAAGGTCTGGGAGCAGAGTTGAATCCATGCTGGCTCTAAGACAGGGAGTGGGTTTCAGACTTACCAAAGAAACCGATCCTTTTTGTTAAATAAAATCATACAAAGAAGTCCAAAGCGGATAAAGTCTCTGCCAAAGCCAAAATGGGGGTTCTAGGCCCCTCCCCGGCCCCCTTTATACTCATCCCTCAGCTTCCTGGCCCTTCTCTCAGACCCACAACCAAAGACCACTACTCTAGAGTTTACCCTGGAATTTAAGAAAACATCTGTTATTATTCACCTCTTTCTTATAAAAGTAGAAGAGGAAGCCAAGACTAAAGAAGTAGAGCAATGGATAGAGACAGCAATGATGTCGGAATTGCTAAAGGTTGATAATAATCTAAGATACGTGATGAACAGCATATGCACACTTACGTCTTAAAATCTTAACTGTGTGCTCAAATACTGTTTGCTACTATTATTTTACAGATAAGGAAACTGAGTACAGAGGGGTTCGGTAGCTTGCCAGTGTCACACAGCTGGCACTGGTGGAGCTTGGAGGGATCCAAGGGAGCCTCCAGGGCCCTCCTCTGAATCGCTTTCCTACAGGCTCTCCAGGCCCTCCATACCACAGGGCCCTGGGATGTCGCACAGTGGTAGACATGCGCTTGGCACAGGCCGGGCCCTAGGTTTCATCCTCAGCTCTGCAGTAAAAACCATCATGTTACCTCTTATTTGTTCAATGCTATAGCGATCTCTAAGAACTTTTGTGCCTGGTATCACATCTAAGCCTTTCGATAATCGCATGTGGGGTCACCACCTAGATTATTAAGCTGGGGAAAGAGTCACACAAAGGTTAGATTTTAACCCAGAATAACACAGTCAAACCAAAAGCCAGGTCTCTGACTTCTAAGTTCAAAGCTTTCATCTCACACTATTCCTCTCCAAAACAAACTTCACGAGAATCTCACTCTCATTCCAAAGCCCCCCAGAAAGCTTTTGCTGCATTCCCCAGAAGTCCCTGACATAAGGGTCCCCAAGCATTGTCCTGGAACATCTGTGTGCCCACACAGGTGTGTCACAGCAATACACAAAATTAATACTGATAATAATAATCTCTTGAAATCTACAATTTGCAAGGTTTCTTTTCATTTGTAAGGAATCTTCTAATTCTCTGAATTATTTCATGACACAGGTACATTCCAAGGACGTGGTGATGTCCAGAATTCTACACAATCACACAGATGCACATTAAATCAGTTTTATAAGTCCAAGTCTACACATGAGAATGTGATGTCCGTCTTAAGGAATATTTTCAAACCTGCTGAATCTTGTTTCTCGGTGTCATCGCATGCGTGGAGACATTAAGCATTAGAAGAAAAGGAATGAGGGAAATGGGAAGGAGACACCATCTCAGCTTTCAATCAACCAGATCATCGCCAGCTCGCTGTATTGAATGGCTTCTATGAAGCTGGCATTGCACTAAGTTATCGAAACAGAAAAGTACGACATTCATTCTAGGAAGCTGAGGCAGGGGTAGCGCATGTTCGAGCCCAGTGTGGGCAACTTGGTGACTTAGTGAGATCTTGTTTCAAAAGAAAAAGGGTTTGCCTTGCGAGTACAAGGCCCTGAGTTCGATCCCCAGCACCAAAAAAAAAAGAAAAAAAGAAAAAGGGGCTGGGGATGTATGTAGCTCAGTGCAAAGGCCCTGGGTTTGATCCCAACTAATGAAAAAGAAAGAAGGAAGGAAGGAAGGAGAAAGAAAGGGAAAGGGAAGGGAAGGAGAAAGGACGGGAAGGGAAGGGAAAAGAAGGGAAGCACATTCTAGTAGGAGAAAGAAGTCTAATAGTAAACTTTCATATTTACATCACACTTTCTGTTTCACAGTCGCTTTCTCAAGTACCATCCCTCAGCCCTCCCAAGACATCTTCTCTCACCCTTGTTTTGCAGCTCAGGGAACTGAGGCTCAGAACTGATTTGCCCAAAGCCACATGACTAACTAGTGGGAGAGTGAGAACCTCAGCTCAGCCTTTCGGACTCCTGGACAGGAGGAGAGGTCTGCTGGGGTGCCGACAGACGCCAGACTCATAGCGCAGGATAGCATCACATTAGAGCTGGTTCACTGTCCCCATGTGACACCCAGGGCAAAGGTTTGGCCTGTATCACATTCAGCTGTAGGTTATAAAGATCCATGTCACAGCAAATTTGTAGAAAGAGCAAGACTTCAACTCAGCCACTCTAAAATGAAAGGAAAAAGACAGGATTTGCAGAGCACATTACTTGGCACACACAACTCAGAGTCTTCAGACAAATTTCCCACTAAGTTAGGAGCTGCAGAGACGTCTAACATGACATCGTTCCGCCTCCTGTGCCTGAGGCACTTGGGAACCCAGCAGATTCAGACATGTGACACTGGGAACGGTTCGCAGAGACGTGGCCCAGTGTTTCCTAGTAGTTTAAATGTCAGGCCCAATCTGTGTCCAGCACAGCTGCAACAGAGAGATGGTGCGTGTTCCGTGTAAATACCAAGAAGGAGGCACTGGAGGCTCCCTGTCACAGCCTCACTGGCTCGGGTTTCCGGGTAAGGGCCGGTGGGCGGCCTGCCTGGGCTCACCGGCAGAGAGCTGCGCTGCACAGCAGGGCAAATCACCCAGGAAGCCTCCCACAGGGCTCGTGGCTACCTAAGAATCAACTTCTAGAGTCAACGCTCCACTAGGATTAGTATAGGAATACAGGGCCTGGTGGCTCTCTCCTGCCACCTCCTCTCCTGGCTCCCGGAGGTTGCAGACAGAAAGGAAGCAAGACCTCCATTCACCTGTACACAGTAGGTAAACAAAAGCATCTTACTGAAACAACAGTTTCACACAATCAATGATACAGCATAAATATGTGTCCTTAGAGACAGGCATAGTCATAAAACAGTGTTCTGGGTCCACACACGCCCTCATGCACACAAATCTACATGATTAATAGACCCATTTCAACAAGGGTACATCTTTCTTCTGAGTATTAAATGCCCTCCTTATGTATGCACTGTCATATTGAATAATAATAGAAAAGATTGATAATGAGGATATTTATCAGATCGTTTCTAATTGTTTTTTAAACAGAAAGCGTGAAATGTGCAATGTTGGATAGTTACTGAGAACACTCCTTGATGTCAATAAGGAATGAAAAACAAAAAGTCAGACGGTGTCGACCTGGGGATAAGTCCTTAAAAACTGTGCTGTAAGAAAACAGCCAGCTCCTCTGATCCCTGCAAAACCTATTGCCTCCCGAGCGGAACCCAAATCCTCTGCGTTTTCAGGCCCACAAATGGGACCGGGGCTATCCTTCCCACAACAACAAACCAGCCTGGAAATATTAAATTGACTCAGCCCATGTTTTATAAGACACAGCTTAACAACTCTGAGTTTACAAAACTCAGCCAAACAGCATCAGGCTTCAGCATAAACTTTTGCTAACTAGCCCACATAGTTCCCATATGCTGCGAGATGCTGCTTGCACCAGCTCGGTACCTTATAATTATAAACACACGTCTTTCAGCTCTTCTGTGTATTCTTCCCAGGCAGAACGGAAATATGTCACTTAAATTAGCACTTGGAGTACAGAGTGGGTGCCAAATTTGGGTTAGCACAAACAGGGTAAATAAAGCAACACCAAATTAAAATGGTAAAATAAACTTCTTTATGCTCCAGTGAAAACTGCTAAGTCCCAGCTGAATGGCAGCTAATGGGTCTGGGAAAAGGAGATCCCTCAAACTGTAGCTCTTGGCTTTTGAGTACGGTTTTCTCATCCAAGGGTCTCAAAGCAATTTCTTGCAAAACTCAAGTCATGTGAAAAAAATAAAAGTAGATGGCGTTCCTTTTACGAACTTTTTTGCCATCATTTTTCTTCATAATTCCTTTCCAATAATGCAGGGAAGGTTTATGTTTTTATCCTTACATAAATTACGAGGAATGAGACAGATTTTAGAGGAATAAATAAACGCCTAAAGGTCTGACATAACTTGGCAAAAACCACAGAGATAGAAAACAATGCAAAAATCCAAACAGAAAAGGCCCTGCACACAAAAGCCTTTCTGTCTAATTCTGAATAATCGTAACTACCACTTATTGAGCACCTACTGTATGCCAGGGACTGCGCCAGGAGCCTGTTATAACCACCTCACTTTCTTCTTATCACAAACCTGTGAGTTGGGAACTGTGCTCTCGATTTTACTCATGTGTCCTGAGTCTTCTGGAAACAAAGAGGTGAGAGGCTGGGCATGGTGGTGCACGCCTGCAGTCCTAGTTATGTTAAAGGCTGAGACAGTACCGTCACAAGTTCAAGGCCAGCCTCAGACAATTTAGCAAGACTGTCCCAAAATTAAAATTAAAAGGCGGGAAAAAAATAATAAAATTAAATTAAATTAAATTAAAAGGCGGTACAGATGTAGCTCAATCCAAAGACCCCTGCACCCCAAAGAAATACGGACAGAAAAAGGAAGACAGCAAAAGTAAAAGAGAAAATTCATAACAACTTAGTTCCTAATGAGTAGCACCGACCATTAAAAGAAAACCAACCATGACGGAATTTTCCAACGGACTAGGAAGCACTATTGATGCAAGCATCAATTTGGATAAATCTTAAAACCATTTTGCTGAGTGAGAGAAGCTTTCCAGAAAAGAGAACAATTCTGCTTGATTCCACAGAATAGGTAAAATTATAACACAACGACTAATCCACAGTAATAAAACACAGAACCATGGTTGTTTCTAGACGGGCAAGCAGAAGCAAGGGTTAGTTGAGGAGACACAGGAAGCTTTCTCAGGTGCCTGGGGCACTCCTCATCTTAATATGGGGGTATTTATTTTTCAAAATTAATGAATTTTTTTCAAAACTCATCAGATCCTTAAGATTTTATGCAGTTCTTTATATGTAAAATTATCTTAAAAGAAAAATGAGAAAAAAGAAAAACAGGGATAGTCAACGAGCTCAAGTTAGTAACAAACACATTAAAGTAACTACGGGACTGTTCTGATGACAGACAGCTAAAACTTACTTTGAGAGTATTTTAAAAATGCTGTACGGCTAGAGAGATAAACAGACATGTGATAAAGGGAGTTTAGTGAAATGTTAACAATGGAGTCCAGGTGCCCGGTATACAAGTGACACTGTAAAATCTTTGCAACACTGTGTACCAAAATTTTCATAATAAAATGTTGGGAACCAGCAGAAGAATGGGGGGAGAAACAATAGCAAGGAACACAATTGAAAGGAAAGAAAAAGAAAACAGAAGGAGAGAATAGAAAGGTCATGAACAGAAGTCTAGGAAATTAGAGGAGAAAGAGAGTTGAACAGAAAATGCCAGAAAATATGAACAGAAATCACAGGTATAAAATATAAAGAAAGGAAAGAAGAAGGAAAGAGGGCATTAAGTGTAATAAGCAAAAGATGGAACTACGGGCAGGTGAGGTGAAGGACAGCAGAAGAACGCGGCAGGGCAGAGGGAGATGCGACCTCGGAGCCTTTTCCAAACCCCCAGCTCAGTGGAGCTGAACCACGAAGCGCGCAGCCATCTCCTGGCTGTCAAGCCACTTCCATTTGGTGGTGTGCTTGATCAGAATCCAGATTAAGAAGAGTGAAGAGTATTCCGGTGTTTTTGCATGAAAGTCACCAACCCATCAAGCCTGAACACCAGAGGCAATGTGGTACCCTGAAATGGTTGTCAAACTTTATCGCTCAGCAACAGGATTTCTTTACATAAAAATCTTGTATTTGTAAATGACAAAAAAAAAACCCACATTGGGCAAAAAGGAGTCAGTGTTGCGGGCACAGGGTGCAGCCTGGGTGTTGACTCGGCCTGCCCGGCGACAGTTCTAGAGTTTCTACAGATACCCGAGGCTCTGAGCACACAGGCTAAGGGGAAGGTCCGCCACACTGGAAAACAGGAGAGGAGGTCACAGTCTGCCACTAACTAACTGCTGACTTGCAGCAAGTCGCTGACCCATCCAGCACCCCGTTTCTTGATTCTCCGTTTCTCGTAGCTCTCTCCACCAGCAAGCGTTCTGCACTGCCAGCCACAAACGAAGATTTACTGCATAAGTGTTTAAGCACCTTGCAAATGCCCAGCCATTAGGACTCCTCTTCCCCCTAAATGTACCACATCTGTAAGCAGACTTCCTGTTCATAGTGACCTCTATCTAGCAGCCACCTGCCACCTCTCCCACCTTCTTACTACAAGACCCAGAGAGACAACAGCAAGGAAGGAAGCTCACCGCAATGCTGGAAACAACTTCTAAAATGCATCTCCATTTCATCCACTTCTTTCTCACTATGAGCGGTGCTGATTCATTCTCTCTGTCTCTGTATGCATTTCCCTAACTGAGCTTGCAGTTGTGTTTCTGCTACATGCTGTCCCAAGCTCCCTTCCAGGTGTGGTCTGCACAGCGGCCGGGGAAAGAGCTACAGCCACCCTGGCCCACGAGCCCGAGACGCTGTCCTCAGACCCAGAGGGCAGGACCACGAGACGCAGCAAAAGACTCAGAAGAAGTGTCATGCAGAATGTTTTTCTGACTTGGTAAAATGTATGCAGATAGTCAAAGCTCATCATATTCCAGGAATAATCGATGGAAATCAAAGTATTATAAGACTTTCCGATCTCAACATTAAATGCTAAAATATACTGTATTGGGTGATCGCCAAAGAGTTTTAAGTAGAAAAGGATAGGTAGGACTCAAGAGTTTTATGGCCATTATTTTGTAAGGAGAGAAAAAGACTTAGAAAAAGACTGTTAGATTTTCAGAGTTTTGGAAAATATATCACCTATGGACCTTCAGGAAAAAATTATGGGAGAAGAAATCCAGTTCTGGGAAAATGAAACAAAATGAAAAGCTCCAAAGTGCAAATATCATAACTTCAAGGCACTACTAAGGGATACTGAAACCAGCTAAAATAGAAGTTGATATAAATACGACTATAAAACTTAAATTTTAAAGTAATTACTCAAGTGGAAGATAAATGATGAAAAACTGATACAATTACATGAATCCAGACATAAAAGCCAAATTTATTATTTAAAACAATTAAGAGATGGTATCAAAAGGAAGAAAAAGGATGATGGAAAGGCAAAATTGGATTAAAATATTTGTTTCCAGTAGACAGAGAGATGTCATTGTATTCATAACCAATAATAATAGAAACGTAAGTTCAAAAAATAACTGTTAAAAGAAGCTAGCCAACTGTAAAATTAAAAGAACATATATCATACCACAAAATTTGAGATTAAAAGCAAAATTAAATAATGTCTGTATACTAAAAAAGGAGCAAGTAAAGGATATATGAACCAATGAAAATGGTACGATCAGAACATAACCAAAAATATCAGCTAAAACAAAGTGGAAATATGTTAAACTCTCCTTTTAAAGGGACTGAACAAATTATTCATATTGGATCAAAAACGTATCCCACTAAAACCCTCTGAATTTATTAAAAATAAGGGAATCGCACACTGAAAAGGGATGAATTTTATGGCACGTAAACTATAACTCAAAAAACTGTTTAGAAAAGAACACTCAAACCAAAGATTAGAAACAAAGAGATATGCAAAAGATTGTGAGGCAAATGTAAGCCAAATTAAGAGTCACAAATCGAATCGCAGACATAAATTAAAGGCCAAAAGTGCTGAACTGGCTAAAAATAAAAGGGCAATTTTCCCCATAGATATTCTTTTTCAGGGTTCCTCAAAGCAGAAATTGTCCAAAGCATATTTTCTAAGCAAATGCAATAAATTTTTTCTCTCATTTGAACAAATTAAATTAACAAATCAATCACTGAGAAATTGAAACTGCCGTATGAGTCTCACAAATTAAAGACAGAAAAACAACTATATTAAAAGTCATGGAAGCTCTAGGCCAAAACTGTATGCAGAGGAAAATCTATAGCCCAAAATGGTTTCTTTGATTTAAAAAAGACTAAAAAGCAAATAAACTAAGAATTCAAGGAAGGAAACTTGAAAGTCAAATAAATCCACAGGAAGCAGGAAAGATGAAATTAAGAAAGATGAAAGCCAATCATCATCCAGACCATAATTAAGTGGAATTGACAAACAGATTCAAACAAATAGCTTTATAAACTAGAAACACCTCTGTCAAAGATAAGAGGAGACAAGGATAAAAGCATGGAAGAGGGAAAGAAGGGCTCCAGCCCCCCTGGGACGAGGAGCACAAGGCCTTCGACCACGGCCAAAGTGGGCAGTTTTCAAACTGTGGAAGGGGCTGAGGATTTAGCTCAGTGGTAGAGCACTTGCCTGGCAAGCGCAAGGTCCTAAGTTCAATCCCCAGCACCAAAAGGAAAAAAAAAAAAAAAGCTGTGGAAGAACACTGCCTGCTAATATGTACACAGATGTTGACTGAATCCACCATTTCTTGGAAAATACTGAATGTTAGAATAATACTTCTTCAAGAAGCAGAATCTGTAAACAGACCAATAATTACAAAACTGGAAGTGTTTTATTTGGCATTCTGTGTGAGAAGATTGTGCACTGTGAGCAGGTCAGAGAAAACACAGGTGGCCCTGGACATGGTCCCCACGAAATCCCGAAAACCAAACAGCTGGAGGGAATTTAGAGGATGTGTGGCGTAGACACCCTGCGCCCCCTGCCCAAGCCATGCTGAAATATACCGCATCACATTGTGCTCCGCCGTGCTGAAGATGGTGGGAGCACAGGTGTTTTCTCAGATCATCACCATCGTAAATGGACTCAAAAAGTCTAATCAGTTTCCTGTCTGGCCCTCAACACATGTCTAAGGCTCAGTTTCAATATACTGTGACTCCTTTAAAAATGAGTCGCAACACTGGTTCCGAAAGCAGTGTCCCCTGCACACATATTTACACCTTCTACCCCATCCTTCCTCACTGCTGTCACCATCGTCACTGCATCGCAGGGGACACCTGCAGTGTGTGTTAAGCATGAGACACACCACCACTTGGCAGGAGTTCACAATGCCACCAGGCAGGCAGGAGTTACAATGCCAGGCAAGAGAAGGAGAAGAGAAGTAAGGGACAAATGAGCGGTTCAGGTGGTGGATGAGGAAGAAAACAAAGCAGGTGGAATCCACAGTAGAAGCAAACCTGGAGCTCGCTGCATTATTTCCAGCCGTCAGCGAGAAAAGGATGTCCTGTCTCGAAGACACGGCAGCGGGAAAGAGCTTCGCAAAGTGCACTTTGAGGGGCTCTGTCAGAGCAAAACTGCCATCAGTCCAATGCCCTCTGCCTGACCATTCCAGGCAAACTTCTGCCAGGTACGTTCTGCCTCCTTCCTGTTCATTTGTAGCACTTTCTGGGTTGTGTTTCAGAGTGTCATTTAACGTCATTTTATGACTCCCTGGTTGTAAGTGTCTGAGTATTACCAGGGCTTAGAGATTTACAGCCTATTTTAAACTCAGATAATGATGTTTAATTTGTTATTGGCTGTGTAAAGGTTAACAAAGAAATAACTCAAATTATCATCTCAGGGATAACACATTACAAGAGGGCAATTAAACACAGTACCTGGCATTACACAAAAGATTGATATCTCGTTACAAGAGTACAAATGAGTTCGGATTTCACAATACAGGAAATACACTCGTCACTGCGCAGTCTTTTTCTCTAGATAAACAAATAGTGGGCCCACTGTCAGAGCCACTGGGTAACTCGCAGGGGCAGAAAAACTTTTCAAGAAACAGGAAGATTGATATGCAGCCAATTTCCCATAGAGGAGCTGGAGAAGAAAGAGAAGGACTTGGTATCCAAGAGAAAATTAGGTTGATGTTGCTCAAGTAAAAGATTAGGTTCCTGTAAACAGACGATGCTAACGGGCAGGCAAAACAGACACGCATCCAATCGGCCCCTGAGAAGAGGAAGCAAAATAAATAAAAGCATCAAAGCCAAATTGTTATTAAATTGTCTCTGAAATGGAAAACGAAAACCAATCTATTGCAACAACCATTTTTGTCTATTTTCTTCTCCTCAAGACACCTTTTCCTGATGATTTGGTCTGTATTCCATGGATTTTGGTGCCAATAAAAATATAAATCAGTATTTTCAAAAACTCATCAGATAAAGATATGTTTGTACTTCCCAGCCTTCTCCTTCTGGAGTCAGCTAAGAAATACACTGCACCTTACAAAATCCTTATCTAGGGTCCTATTTATCTCCCACAAAGAGAATTTTCATGTTTTCTTTCTGTAGATTTTCTTTCCATGCCTTTTCTTTTCTACTTTCTGCAGTCTTAGTTTTTCTACACCCAGATTTTTAATTTCCTTGTTCATTTGCCCACACATCTGCCTTATTTTATGTTCTCACTCTGGGTCTCGTCTTTCCTTTATCTTTCTTTCTTTGCCGCCTGCCTTCCGAAGCCTTCCAGCATGTTCTATAGTCCTCTTCCATGACAGCCCATCCTCTTCCTGCTGTCACGCAGTCTGCCCACTCACTTCTTCTCTGTCAGCTTGTCATCCATAGTTTGGCAATTGTCTATCTCCTCACCTTTTTCTTTGCTGCCTACCTCTCGCTAACTTCTTTCAGTCCCAGTTGTGTAGCTCAAGACCCTTCTCCATTTGGACCAAGACATCTAATCTTTGATACAGAAGCCCTCCCAGTTCTCTTGAGCTCAGAACTAAATGTGGCAACTCCGGCAACTTCAAACCAACGGGTCCATCCGCTAAGGTAGTAAACTCAGACTGGTCACAAATCCACACACATAGGCCCGCAAAACCACAGAAACCACAAGGCCGTTGTCCCAAGGTGGTTTTGGAGCCCTAGAACCTCCTAAATCACAGTCAGATCAGAATGTGGTACTTTGGGACTCAAAAGTACACTAGCACCGCGGGGCTTGGGACAGGCCCAGCCTCCTGTGAGGCTTTCTGCCGAGGGGAGAATGGGGTGGTGTGGATGGCTTGCTGCTAGGTGGCATTGTTTCTGCTTGCTCAGCTGACAAAGCAAGGCCAACACCAGCAGCACCATCATCAGCACTGTCAGGAGGCTCTGAGGAAGCACAAATACATTTCCGTGTGGCGGTGAGTCTTGGCGGGACAGAGAGACGTGGTCCCCCTCATCTCAGCACCTACAGCTGGGAGGCCACCACAGCTGCCATGTTCACCAGCGTGAGGCCACATAGCATGAAAAGAACAAGACAAATTCAATAAGCAGTCTCTGTTGGCACGTGAATAAGCACACTATTCATCTGTCCCTGTAATCGACTGGCTTTACCCGGATCTGTAAGCCCTAGTGAACGGAACTGTGTTTCCTAGAGATGTGTACATTCCAGTGGTCTTGAATGTCACACCAGGGAGTCAAGCCCAGATGACACCGTCACATGGAAGCACCTGGGGATCAGGGGATGAAGCATTAGTTAAGCAAACGAACCTTGCGCTTTTGGAACCGAAATATCAACAAAAGGATAAAATAAATCTGTAAATTGTTCTTCCCTGCAGACGTTAGCCAGGCGTTTGTTCTTCAGCCAACAACAATCAACAGGCAAGACACGACTGTAAAAATGCCAGCTGAGGGGGTTAATCCAATAAATAAAGAAAAATCTAGGTAACATGGCAAGGCCACCAATGGTAACGCTGCACCAGGCAAGGGGCAAATTCAAAAGAGGAAGAGGCTGGAGTGCAATTCAGACCGGTCTCAGTGAAGGGCCATAACTGCTAACACAAACTTCAGAAGAACGCCGTCTTTAGTGTGTGGTTTCTAGCATGAAAGCAAGCGTCTGGCATCCGAGGAACCTAACTCAGTGCTTACCGAGTGCATGTGCCCTGCAGCCCCGAGCTTAGCAGCGATTTGCCGGCCTTCAAAGGGCCAAGTCCCATCACACTCTCCACCCAAGACTGGAAGAGGGGAGCATGGGTCAGTGTCTACAGGCTGGCTCCAACTCTCCAAAAGGCGTGCACAGTCTGAGAGGAAAGGAAGGAGGAAGAAGGGAGGAAGGACGAGAGGAAGCAAGGAAAAGAGGTCGATGGGAAGATCGCTCTTAAAACTTAACTAAGTGTATCTATACATGTTTACAAATAGTATTAGTGGCCAGTTCTAGTGGGTGAGGTTTTCTCCTTATAAAAGCTGTAATGTTGAATAATCTTTCTCCACTAACCATGAAAGATGCATAAAAGAAAGTTTACTTATTTTTTCTATACTAGGGGGTTTTTTTCTGTACCAGGACCTTGATACCAAGACACATCTCTAGCCCTTTTTATTTTTTATTTTGAGACAGAGTTTTGCCAAATTGTCCAAGCTGGGCTTGAACTCGAAGTCCTCCTGCCTCAGCCTCCCGAGTGCTGAGATTACAAGCGTGTCCCTAGAAACCAAGTGGGAGGCTGGCCACACCCAGAGCTCAGCTTGGGGTTGAGCCTGTGACTCCCATGCCCAAGGCCATGTGAAGAAGTCTGCTGGGGCGGGCAGGACGGTGCAGAGGGGTGGGCTGCGTGGGAGTTGGACTGGGTTTTGTTGTTCCTTTCTTGGGTAAGGGTGTGAGGGGGAAAATTATTGATGAACTACTCTGTCATCATTAAGAGCATCGCTGACACATGCACAGCAGGCCCACTGAGAAGCGACAGCACCGCTCCACCAAACGCCTTTTGTAGCCCAGACATGTGCTGCGCATTAGGTGATGCATGCTCACTGTGACGCCCTGATCCAGGGAAGGCCCGGCCTGAGTGCTTCTCTGCCTCCTTTCCCCTCGGTGTTCTGTCTCCCCACGGCCCTGCTCAAAGGCAGCCGAGCTCCTCGGAGAGAACATTAACAGTCAGAGGCTCCAGCCAGGAGTAAATATTGCAGGATTGAAATGCGGAGGGAATTAGACTTCTTCCCCTTGCAGGCTTCGCAGTGCTGGGTGAGAAATAAATAATGAGGGTAATAATGGGCCCGATTCTTCCCGGCTGCGTCTCTCCCCTTGGGTGAGAAGCATCCTCTGCAGTCGGAGTGTGGCTGCTGGTGGTTACTGATTCAACCTCCAGCCAACAGGGGAATCAGGCTTGGTCAGGCGAGCAGGTGGCCTGGAAGGTGCCCAGACAGCTCTCACCTGGGGAGGGCCACATCCTGCCTCAATTTGCAGGCAAGGAGTCCAGAGAGCAAAGAATGTTGCTGGCTGGCCCTGGGCAAGGGGCAGGGTCCCAACCTGCGCTGCAAGAAAGGATTCAGAGTGACTTCTGTGCCCCGCCGGAAGGGTTGGGGAACTCTGGGTCACTTGGAGCTGGGTGGCTTTGGGTGACACAGGCAGGAGATAATAGTGGTACAGTTTATCCTCAGCTACTGAGCCTGTGGCCTACTCGAAGTGGCCAGAAACTTCCGAGCCCTCTTAGAAAGGAACTGAAAGTCCCCATCCACTTTTTCTTCCCCATCCCTATTCCATCACTGCAGCTAAATCATTTTCTGTGAGCAAGAATTTCCAGAATTTCTTGACAGTTCTGTCTTTTCTTGCCCTCCCCACCCTGTGGTCCAGAAAAGGTGGTAAAGATTGTTTACTGCGACTTCCACCCGGTTCAAGCAGCAGGTGAAGAAGTCTCCCGCCCGGAAGCTTCTGGAGCGAGACTGACTCCAGAATGGAGCTGAGCTGCGGCTGAGGAGCCGCCAAGGCCCAGCCCGGGAGGTCACCGCAGGCAGGCGAGTAACTTCCGCTGCTGCCATCCAGGTGTGAGTGCCGGAGCGGAGCAGTGAGACTCAGGGCCACTACGAGCCCCGTGCTGGCAGGGCAAATGTTACTGACCTCCCTGCCACCGAGTCCCCAAACCCTCCAGTCTGAACCACTACATCATCTCCCGAAAAACCATCTCTCTGTGCGGCACCAAGAGATCCAGCAGGGAATAGCTGAAGTGCTCGCTCTTGCCAGCTGGAGTCAGGACTCGAGGGAGCCGCAGAGTTGGTACCAAAGCTCTTTATCTCTGAGGCTGGCTCACCTGCATCCTGCATCTCGTTAGGAGACCTGCTTTCTTCCCCCTGTGACAAGGACTTTCACTTCTAGGTGTCATTTACTGGCTGAATGAGTGTTTTTCCCACATCCAAAGGCCTTTGGACAATACCAACTTTAAAAAGAAAAAGAAAAAAAAAAGGACTAAAACTACTCAAAATAAATTCCTCATGTACTTTGTTGTTACTGTGGTCCCAACGCCTAGAAGTCACAACCAGAACCAAAAATGAGTGTCCCAGTTCAAACAAGCCCCACTTCACCCCTTAATATACAGACTACTCAAAAGAATAAAACAGAATTGTCTTTAAGTTCTTCATTTATCTAGAATAATGGGATCTGTATACAGCAGCCCCATGAGGTTGTCAGTATTCCTTGGAGGTAGGCAAGAGACATGAGGAAGATAATTGAGGTACAGGAAGGAGAGCCCTGCCCGGAAACACAATTTCAATGGCAGAAATAAAATTAAGATGCACGATCTTCTTTTCTTTCTCTGTGTTTTCTATCACATCACGAGAAAGCCTACAGAATGTTGGGATGAAGTTCCCTAGATGTCAGAGAACAGCTGGGCTTTTTTTTTTTTTATTAGTGGTGTTTTCTGTATCGATGTCCACAGCAACAACTTTATTATGAGAGACAGTATGTTGGGTGTTTTTTTTTAATAGAATGAGTTTTAAATGATACAAGGAAAGATGGTGCTTTGAAGTCACTGCTCCAGAGCATAATTCTTTCTCAAAACAGCCACAATTTAATTAACCATTTTAGGATGGTCAAGCTTGGGATGGCTAGCACATCTCCATCGGCATTCCAATTTTTTTCCCTTGCACAAGACAAAATTTCCTCCCAGTCAAATAAAGACTCACTTTCACAAAATGCTAAGCATCCTTTGGATACAGACAAATCTAGGTTGGGAATAAAAAGTTAAAACATACTCTAAAGCAGGTCATCAACTAGCTGCACCAGGCGATTCCTGTGTGAAACTCTGGTTGCAATTACATTAGGGGTAGAAAATAAAGTAGAAACACACACACACACACACAGAGACCCAGAGTAATAATCACACCACCCTAAACAGAGACTATTTTATTCTTTTGGTTTCCTGCATATATTTACATACATTTACATACATATATGTGTGTGTGTGTGTGTGTGTGTGTGTGTGTGTGTGTGTGTGTGTATTTTACAAAGTACACAGATTGGACATCCCTAATCCCAAAACCCAAAATTTGATACTCTCCAGAATCTGAAACTTTTGAGCAATGACTTGACATCACTCAAAAAGTTTCAGATTTTTTTTTCCTTTTAAAATAAGCTCTGGCAAGTTTTATTAATGAAAAATTTTACATGATTTATTTTTCACCAGTCTGTTCTGGCATGCTTCTAATGATATCAGAATCACCTGGATCAATGATCGCCAGTGTGCATATTCCGTAGTATTATCCACACGCTGTGCCCAGTTCAATATTATTGCCACTGTAGTGATGGACACCGGTTTTGGCCAACATGGCATAGTACTCTATTTCGGATTTCCTCAAAGTAGGGCAGTTGTTGGCGAGGATGACCAATTTCGCTTTGCCCTGTCTGACCATCTTCAGAGTCTGCTTGTATCCCAGCACGTACTTTCCACTTTTCATAACAAATTGGAGGGGGCTGGGGATTTAGCTCAGTGGTTAGAGTGCTTGCCCTGAGTTCAATCCCCAGCACCCAAACAAACAAAAAAACCCAGTCAAGTCCATAACAAGTTGGAGCCTAGAGTTGATGAACTCTAGAGACTTTCATCTTCTTTGCAGCCACCATCTTCCTGCCTTAGGTGCGGGACGCCCCCCAACCAAGAGCAACCACCAAAAAAAAGTTTCAGATTTTGGAACATACCAGATTTTGATTTTTTTCAGATTAAGAATGCACCACTAAATAATGTCTATGTAAATATTCCAAGATCCCAAGAACTCTGAAACCTGAAACATTTCTGGTCCCAAGCATTTTGCATAATAAAGAATATCAAGCCTGTAGTAACTGACAACAGATACACAAAGGATGATCTAAAAATACAGTGACAGGACTGGAGACTTAGCTCAATGGTAGAGCACTTGCCAAGCAAGCACAAAGCCTTGAGTTCGACCCCCAGCACCCAAAAATAAAAATAAAAATGTTTAAATGTTTTAAAATATATTACAGTAAAAGACACATTGCCATGAATCTCCCTCGAAATACTCCCTCTCAGACACACTTATCACACCATTCTTGTCACTTTCCGAAGCACTTCTAGAGGTCCTCTTTTGTGAGTGTCTTTATGTGATCAAAATACAGTCAACGCTGCTGCTGAGTGCCATCCAAGAGGAAGGCTCCTAAAATATCGATGCGTCCTCGTCTGCTTTATTCACTGAATCTGGCACTGAGTGAATTCTGGCTCTTCCCCAAAGTCAAAGGATCTCAAAAGGGAAACATTTTGTATGGATTTAGGACATTAAGGCAGCCGTGACAATGCAACTAACGTCACTCACAAAAAAAGAGGACTCCGGATCTGCTTCAGAGAGTGGCAAAAACAACAGGGTAAATGTGTTCAAATCACGTGGAAGCGTTATGAGAGAAATGGCAACGTATCTTTTACTGTAGCTGTTTTTTCTTTTTTTATTTAAACACACACCCTATTTTTTTAATCACACCTCATATCCTCTTTTTTTCACCAAATATTTTCCCACTCCACAGACAGCTTCCTGTTCAGTGGCTACACGACAGCGCGCTCCACAGCTGTGCCGACAGGTGCTTACTCATTCTCCTCTCGTGACATGGTTTGCCCAGCTCTTCACTAGTCTACATACTTAACAATGGAATGAACATCTTCATGGATGTAGCTGTTTTGGGTTTTGTTTGTTGGTTTCCTGTTCATTACATCCCATGATCCTGTGCTTAAGCAACTTCCCGTTGACCTTCCAGTGGGAACACTGCCTCCCGGTAAGCATTTTCCTGAGATACCATCTGCTTGCCGGTGCCCAACAGGAGTCCTTTCAAAGCAAAAATCAGAAGCCTGCTAGCAAGGCTGACGTTGGCATGCGTGGAGCAGGGCACACTGCCAAGTCCTCATCTCTCTTTCCCCTTTTCTAAGCGATTAGAGGTAGGATTTTTAACTTCCGTGTTGAGTCTCTTCAGAACCAGCATAATTTCTTCTCTTTAGAGGTCCTAGGACTCTGCAGAAAGAACACAGCAGGATCCACGTGGCACATATTTTTCTGTCCACAATCTGATGTTATTAGCATCAGAGAGCACAGGCCTGGTCATTTTG
Organism: Hystrix cristata; assembly: GCA_004026905.1. Classification (NCBI taxonomy): domain Eukaryota; kingdom Metazoa; phylum Chordata; class Mammalia; order Rodentia; family Hystricidae; genus Hystrix; species Hystrix cristata. The sequence goes on from PVJO010012284.1 coordinate 39,141, forward strand.
TTTTCACCTGGATGCAGGAAGACAGCACGGGCTCCCTCAGCAGAAGAAATGAAAGTCTAATTACAGTAACAGAGAACTGGCGCCCCTCTCAGCTCTTCGGAGGCCGTTTCTCCCAAGAAGGTCTTCTATGTGATCTGCTCGTTTCCTAGCTGAGATGTTCTAAGTGCCGGAGTCCACTGGGAGAGAGCTTAGCCCTTGATGAGCTGATCGGGTGCCACACTTGGAGTCCTTCCCTCTGCATCGAGTCACACAGGACCTCAGGCGTGGCCATGAGTGTGCCCTGCGGCCTCTGCCATTCTCCATTCAAAAAAAGTGAATCACAGGATATCAGTTCCCTTTGGGGAACCTCGGATGTAATTAGCTTCGCCCTGTGTTTGTGACGGTCCTGTGCTATTGGTTCTCTAGTTTATTCGAGTTGTTTTCTGAAAATCATCTAATCAAGGGTCCATTTGTAAAAAAACAAAACCAAAAGCAAGTGTGTAAAGAAATGGGCAGCAGCTAAAAGAAAAGAGAAAGGAGCACAAGGCCAGACTGCTGCAGAAGGTTACCTTGAGATGATGGAGTAGATCTAAAGGGCAGAAAGTCTTTCACACAGATGCAGCCTGCAGGCCACGATGTGACAGTCACGCTGCAATCCTGGGATCACCCTGGGTTCCCCATCAGACTCAGATCTGGACCCTGAAGACTCATCACTCTCCCGCGTACTCGCAACTTTCTGGACATACACCACACACACACGCACACAATCGTGGAGAAAACAGCTCCCAATCACACACCTAAGAGCCCAGCCTGTTATAATTTTCAAAACGCAGCAACACAGGCTTCCCTAAAATAATAATTTTTTTACTAGATATTTCAACAGCTTTCCCTGAAAAAGAAGACATCATTGCATACTTTCCAAGTGAAATCGTTTTAAATGTCCTACATTTGGGCTGTTCACAGAGGCTAATATTTGAACCCACTTGGGAGACTCTGTCCCCAATTCCAGTGCCATCATTATGACCAGGAGGGCCTGGGAGATCTTCGAGGTCAATATTTATCTTCACCAACTGCGTACAAGACAGACTGAAGAGACACCCAGGTGGGGGCCTATTTTTACCGAGCAGTATTTACAGCACAACTTCTCTCCTTGGCTATCAACACCAGGCTGATCCCTGGGAATCTATGGACAATCATGATGTGCGTAACATCTGCATCCATACATTTTCTCCTTCCTTTCCGTGCATGCTCCTTCACACTCTTTCTTTTATGCATTTGAACAGTAATACTGGACAACACGTGCTGCCTCAGTCACAGTGAAAAGCCTCAGCTGGGAAGTATCTGTAGAGGTCATGTTCCATGCCCATTAAATTAATGTTTAAGCTAGTGTTCATGAGCAAGAAGCCAGCACGCTGGTGCCTCAGAGAGACAGACCAGGGACTACTGAAGACCCAGCCAGGCATTCAGCCCACCAGCCTACTTGGTCAAGCACCAAAAATACTACTTGATCAAGCACCAAAATACTACCCATTGAGATAGAAGATTACTAGGTGAAACCCCCTACTGAAAAAATAAGTCAGTGCAATTAAGATTAGAATTAAAACTTCCCATTTTTTTTTCTTTCTGCCTGAAATGTTAACATCATTATTAAATTAGTAGCACTTTATCATCTTTGCTTTTCATATCCCAGGCATTCGTTGCCTTAGAAACTAAACAGAAAGGGATGGAGGAAGTTACTCTATATAGAAAGAAATAGTTTACTGTCTAACCCAGAAATAACCAAATTGCTCTTGGCCCTATTTATCAACCTCTCAAAAAAGAAACACAAAAATAAATAAAACAATAACAAACATAATTTGTGGATAAAATTGTATGCCAAGGTAGTTAAGCAAAAAGTGTGATCTCTTATACAGCTTGCTCACAAACTGAAAACAAATTTTTGATTGCTTATATATTCTGAAATGTTTCCTGCCTACATATCCTTGGAAGTCCCAAGAGCTTTACTGGACACATGGAAAATTTCAAGTTGAGCCATTTTTAAGTTATCCATGAGTGAAAGGGAAGGAGAAAACATTCACTCTCTCCCTCTCTCTCTCCCTCTCTTTCTCTGAGTGGGAGTTTGAGTTCATCATAAAAGAGGAAAAAAGTTATTTTGCTCTTTCTTTCATTTTCCTTGAGTTATTTCACAATGACTGAACATACTTTGCCCAAGTTTTATTGTTTTTTTTTTTTTTCAGAGAGAAAAGAATCACCTTTGTCCTGCCGCCAAGTATGAACTTATTCAGTCCACTCTGCATGGGGGAGTGCCAGGGAATTCTTAAGGCACATCTATTCATAACCGTAAAACTAGCGTTACCAGACACAAATCAGACCACACATCATAATGATAAATAACTGCAAGTATAACAAAACAACCACACGCTCAGAATCCATCAGCCAAAATAAACAGATTTTTGAAATTATTTTAAAGCATTGAACACAGAAAGAATCATCTAAAAAAGTGGGCATCGTTGAATGAACTATGCACACTGCCCAAGCACTGGCCACTTGGGTGCCGACTAGGCTTGGCTCCCTGCAGCTGTGATTCCCTAAGAAATTCTGCCCCGAAATTAAAGATTTCCGAGATTCCCAGCAAACGGCATCCGTGTGGTATCTCGAGTAGTCTAGCAACCGTGTGCCAAGAAGAGCCAGGCAGAGAGACGTAGAAATCCCGGAATGTTTTAAAGTAAAAGGGTTGAGCAAGTTAAGTAGAGAGTAGAAGACACACTGTTTTGCAGGGAAACACCCCACTCAGAAATTCAGTTACTGGCTTCGTTTCATGAATCTCACAGACATATCTGAGGAGTTTGCCGACATCCTATGCCAAGAGGGAAAACATGCATTTAAAGGACAAAGAGAGAAGCCAGACATGGGATACTCATTCCCCCAGATCCCCTGCCCGCCAGATACCACTGGCTAAGACTCCGATTAAAAGGGAACAGAGAAAATGGATGAGAGATACTGCCTCGCCTAGCCAGGAGGGGAAGAAACTTGGATTTTATAAACAAACTTGTTTCCCAGATAGGCCACACATGAGAAAGAAAAGTAGGGGGCACCCAAAGGGAAAAGGCTCCCGAGGGCCCGGGCCCCCGTCTTCCACGAAGGCGGGTACAGAAGGGAAGCCGAATGTTAGCACTGTCTGGCTATGGCATTTCTTCCCCTTCTCCTAGCACAACTTGGTGAATATGTTGAAGAGAGTGCCTGCTGTTATTGGCCTAATCAGCTAACTCTGAAAGCTGAGCTAAAGACAGCTCCCTAGTGGCTGCTCACTGTTCCACAGACCCAAAGGAAACTCCTTTCAGGGGCCCGTCAGGGCGAACCACTGCTGACAGCTTGGAACGGCGCAACACACAGATTTATTTCACAGACAGCCACAGACAGGAATTTAGCACCCTGTGCTGGCCTCCTGCTTCGTGGAGAAGGTGTTAAAATGCAACCATGCAGAGCTCTCCCTTGAACAAAACCCAGTAGCGACTAATCAAGCGGTCACCCGTTCCCGGCAGAAAATACCCTGCGACGTGCAGCTGAGCGCCCGCCTGCCCGAGAGCCGGACGAGTCTGACAGCTGCTGCCCGACCGCCGAGCCGCAGCTCGAGCTGCCTGCGAAAGCTCTAAATATTTTGCATGACCTTTCAACTTACAAATTAATTGATTTATAAACAACGGCAAATGTTATTTGTTTATTTATGACATCTTGGAATGCCTTCCCTGGATCGGAGGGCACAGCGCCGCAGAGAGGAGCAGGGACTTCAGATACAGAGGTGGCCGCTCTGTCCTTTGGCACCGGGCGGGGACCAAAGTGTGGGCTGAAGTGGACTCTTCACCTGCCCGCATGAATGAGCTGCAGAAAGCAAGCATGTAAACTTCGCTTCCTGTGTATGTGTTGCGTATGTCTGCATGTGCGTGTGCCCCTGTACACACGTGTACAGATATATCTCTAGAGCAGTGTCACCTTCCCCTTTGAGGCAAAAGTTAGCAACACCCCCCACTGCTCTAGACGCCAGGCAAGCACTCGACTGTTGATCAGCTCAGCTCTTGATGAGTAAAGGCAAACTACATTTATGGGAGCAACTGAAATTGCAGTCTGGTGACTTGGGGTTGTTCCCAAGGAAACAACATACAGTTTGGGAATATTGCTGTATCGTTTATGTTGCCAATGCCACTCACTTGCTATGGTTTTTATGGGTAAGTTTCCTGTAACTTACCCATAAACAACCAACTTGCTCTTGTGAAAGTAGAAAGGAAGAGGGAGAGGAGGAAGAGCACAAAAACCAGTTTCCTTTCATATTTTTTTTTCTGCTGGGAATAAGGCTTCATTCCCTTGTTTTAAATGCCACTTCACACGGCCTTATTTGCTGTCCTCACGTACTGTATTACCAATAAATACATCTCTTCGGATCATTTCTCCTGGTCTCCACTCTAACAGCTTGCCAATAACAAACACTAACTGCCAAATACTCCGTCCTCTGCTGTAACCACCACCATGCAACGATGCCGAAGGCAGATATGTTGCTAAATGATGCTCATCTCCCGTGTAGGTCTTTGGTGTGTGAACACACAAGTACACGTAGGTGTACCAACCCCTAAAAGAACCCCGGCCAGAACCAAGTCTACATTTATTGCTACCACTCTGGGGGTGCCCTCCCCAGTGGGATTTTCTAGCCTCTCAGTAATATTAAAAGAGAGTAATATTTATTTGGACTTTTTTTTTTAAAGCAATGTCACTGTATTTCTGGGACATATGCACAGCCCGAAGCATCGTGACATCAATGATAAACAGATGCCTAGCCAAGCACTGTTTTCAGAGTTGTCCTTCCTCAGGGGTCACCCTGGCCCGCCTCACTGCGGGAGCCTCAAGAAGGCAGCATGGAAGATCCAAAGCCTCAGAAGAGGGAGGCGTGAACAGACACTTCGTCACCTTAGCAAGCCAAATCTGTGTGCTCCTGTGGCAAGACAGAAGAGAAAAACGCAGGCCCAGTTTATTTTTCCATATCTTCCACATCTCTGCAAGTGTATTATTTTCCGAGAAGTCTCGAGTCACAGATTCTGCTTAAAGAAATGAGATTTGATTTTTGTCCTTGAAGTTAAAAGACGTGCAGGGGTCAGACTGGGGAGCGTGGAAACCACACGTAAACCGTCCCAGACAGTTTCCACAGAAGGCTGCCTCGGCTTGGTGTGTATGAATATACATCCCAAAGTGCTAGTGTAGGGAATAACATGATACGTGCATTTTAATTTGTATAAAAATAAGGGTTTATAAGAATACTATACAAAGAAAAATGCAATCAGATAACTAACTTGAAATAACTGGAGAACTTTGCCCTAACTTTAAATTAAAAATCGCCTCCATGACATCTGGTGCTCACAAAGCTTGTTTCTCTACCTCAGGATCCTGTCCTGGTGTGGGTGTCTCCTCCATGGAGCAGTTTCGTTCATTCAAACTAAATATGTTTGCGTTCCCAGGTGAAATCTACTAAGGTGAAGACGAACCATGAGCCAAGGTGGGAAGATAAAGTTGTTAACGTTTCCACTAATGGGCACAGTTGCCATTTTTATTCTGGACTTACAGCGTATATGATCTGCCTTTGAGACATTTCCAGTATTTGAGGGTGTTTGCCAGATTTCAAACAGGTGGCACTAGTGAGGCACACAGGTGAGAGAAAATGTTGTCCCTATCTCCTTGCTCACAGCATGCACTGCATGCACTCTGAGCATCCCCCATGCCTCTGACCTTTTCTGGGAAGCAATAGAAAAAGTCTTCCATGGTGAGGCCTTCTGTTATGCGTTCACTAAACAAATACCCATCGATACCTACACTATGTGTTAGGCATTATTCTACATGTCAAGGATGAACCAACGAACAGAAAGACAAAAATCTCTGCCCTCCTGTAGTTTAGGAAGGACAATCAAGGAGGGGCGCACAGACAAGCAACAAATACATGATCGAAATATACCATCCTAGTTGGTGAAAAGTGTTAAGAGGAAAATTAATTTGAAAGAGTGACAGGAAAAGCTGGACTGAGGAGGTGACATTGGGGGAGGCAAAGACCCAAAGGACATTTGACCACAAATGTCCCAGTCACAAAGTAAATGTGAATTAACTGATGAGAATGGCTTCCGGTTAGTTTCTCTCATTCCAATCACAGCCAATCATAAAACAGCTTTATTTCTCCCAACTTTTCTTCGCAACCAGAGTGTGCTTTGTTATACCACTTTCTGCTGGTTCTTGCACTCATCTTGTACTGGGGAATCCCACAGATTCTGAGTGTCCTTTAAGTAATATTTGCTGCCCATCTACTCTGTGTCAAGCACATGGAGGAAGAAACATGGAGATGGTGTGGAAGCGGCATTTCCTACGTGATGGGCTTCCAATGGTCTGTCTTTTCCTTCCAACTAGCTACTCACTCTTCTTCCCTTCCCAGGCAGACACCTTCAGAGCATCCCTGTCAGCACTCGGGTGCTTCACCTCAGACACTCACATACACATGCACAAATAGTGAACAGATATGTCCCAGTCAGGACAATTCTAATTCCCTGGTTTTTTGATCCATACTACCTAAAACTGACTTTCCTCTCACTGCTTAAAAAGTCAAGGCAAGCCCCCAACAAGACGACTTCATGCAATTTTGTATCACAGGTAAAAGAAAACCTTGTCGATATGAAATCAGACAGTGTAAAATTCTCTCCCCAAGGAATCTGGATTATTACATCCCCCATCAATCATGGCACTGTATCAGATGCAGCATCCAGATATTGCTAAGTCATCCTGCTAATTCAGCAGTCTCTTTCCTTAAAATCATGGAAGTCAGAGACATTACAAGTAATAGCAAGCCCACCAAAATCTAAACTGTTCTAAAAGATTTCAAAGCTTCAGTTGTTTCCAATAATGATCAACTCTCAAAATTTCAGGACTTAAGTATTGAGTGAAATGCAATTTGACCTATACATTTATATATGACCTATATATTATAAACTCACAAGAAAACTCTGTGAGGAAACTATACATATATAATACATAATAGGATAATATATTATTAAATGGCATATAACTTATCAAAGACTAGCTCCCATTCTGGACTCTCCACTTAATGCCAACTAGCAGTCCCCTCCCACCCCCAGTATGGGTCACATATGGATAGTGCCAGGCTTGTTCCGAGTCCCAGGGCATGGTAAACAGACACACCTATAGGTCCAGCGAAGTCCCTGCCCTCTGACTGGACTTTCTTTCTTTTTTGGTAGAGATTTTTGGTTTGGGTTTCTTCAACGCTCCCCAAAATTACAAAATCAAACTTAAGCTTAAAATATAAATAAGGGCTGAATTTTGAAATTGCCTTTTCTTTAGTCTCTTGCACAATTAGGGTGAAAGCACTCACCCCTCTCTTCTCCCTCTCTCTCTCACGCACAGAAAAGTTGACTAGAAGGTTTCAATTTCCCGTAACATCTTCCCTCTGTCCTTGCCCCCCGACAACCCACAGCGAGTGATGTGAGCACCTCGCCTTGGCCCCTGCATAGAAAATGCTCGCCATGCATCCACCTTCGGCACCTTATTTATAATCCTCTGTAAATTCACCCAAAAGTCATGAACTACATAATACTAATTCTTATAGGTTGACATATTTCCCTGATCTTTCACAAGCCACATGGGGAAACAGTTTTCCCCTGATCTGAATGAAGAAGAAAAACAGTGATCCTAATCAACCATTTGCCCTTAGTGGCTTCCCTAAACAAATCTGGGAAAGCGCTTAAAGGCTTGGGAATAACCATGACCCTGCTTGATGCACTGTAATAACCCTACCTAATTATACTGATATAAAAACTAATTGGAAAGATAGCAAATGTCAGGGTAAGATGCAAATCGTAGGGTGTTAATTGCTGAACAGGTGCTGGAATAGAATTAAATGAGCATTCTGATTAAAAGAGAGAAGGAAACAAATGTGGACCCCCGATACAAACTTGGCCATGTGACACCTTCAGCCGTTCATTCCACCAGGAAAAGGTCAGGGCGCCATGACCTCTGTTTGGTGATGGGTGGCCCAGGAAAATAATAGTGACCACAGAAGATAAAACAATCTAGCAACAACAGCAACATGACTTCCAGAACTGATCTCTAAGTTTGAGCCTCGGAGACATGGGATGAGCCCGGAAAGTTGTTAAAAACATGGATACGCCTGAGCAGAATCAAGAGCGCACAAGTACTCAACTCTTCTCACTACAAACCCTTGACTAGACGATTTTGTAACTGCTGCCCCGTAGACCACCATGGTGCTGAGTGCAGCCAAGCGCCCACAACGCATTTGTGGGGTAATCAAGGAGTCGATGGACTAAACCAACAGCATTGCTTGCTTTCAATAACTCAGCATAATATTGCAGCAAAGGCATCAGGTGGGGTGCCACGGAGAGTACATCTGAAGCTTACTGCTAAAAACCAATCATTCTTATTGCAGAGGTACCACTGATGCTTTAGCAGTGTCGAATTTTAGCTACAAATAGAAAGGAGAACTTCTCCTTAGCCTGCCACACCAGGGAAAACTGCTTCTTTACAAGCTCCTGGTGACTCAGTCGATCCTGTGGCCGGCCACTCAATGTAGACAGGGAGCCTACATTCTCGAGAGAGGAGAGGCCCTGAGGGCAGCAGCAGGAGGAGGACACTGGGTGATGGCAAACGGTAGCACCCCAGCTCTGTCTTCACAGACTCCTTCCCTCACCGCAGTGTCCCCAGACGTCTGCCACACGAGGCACCCGCGTTCTCCAGCCTGCCGGCCACCACCCTGGAGGCAACATTCTATGTCGATGCGCTAATCGTTTTCCCAACACATCACCTCAAATAACCTAGCAAGGAAAAGAATTATTCCACTTCCGAGTAGAATGCTGCCGCTTCCTGCTCTTTCTTTTCTCCTGGTGCTTTGCAGGGCTTCGACATTTATAATGCCCAAAACCTAAAGTGAATCTTTAGTGCAGGGAGAGAGAGGCAGCCTGGCCTTGCTCTGTTCTGCGGTTTTTCCCCTCCACCCTGTCCTAGGGCGGATCAGCAATTCATCTACTTTGCTCATTCCATTTTGGGGGCTTCTTTGCCTAGTATCCACCAACTGCATACCATTGAGCTTACTTATTTGGTTTCAGTGATATAGACTAGGAAAGTCTGGGGACAAACAGAGCAAAGTTATTCCTTCTAACTCAGACCTGTGTCTACCAAAGTTAGAGCACAAAGCCAATCAGCCCAGTTTGGCCGTCTGTCTGTTTGCCTTCCTTCCTTCTACCTTCCTTCCTTACTCCTTCCTTTCTTCCTTCCTTTCTTCCGTCCTCTCTCCCTCTCTGTACTAACCAATTAGAGTCCATTTACAGAAAATAACACAAGGGCTACATTAGACAATGCTCCAACTCAGCAGCCCTATTTCAGAGTGTCCAAATGCTTTAGAGGGAAGCGTGGCTACAGGAGGGATGGCTGAAATTTCACCTTGTTTATTTTTGCTTTTATAAGGATGCTGAGAATAATAATAAAACAAGATAGGAAGGAGAAAATTTTTACTCCAGCATAAAAATGGTTGGGTAGAACCTCCTTGCTCGTTCCTTCTCTTCGATCTGAAGAAAAACTCGCTCACTCTTACTCACTCTCACTTTAAGGAACAAAAATAAACTGTGTCCTGAGTAATAAAATCAAGACACTTGCCAGTAAAAATTGGTTAAGGTCATCACTTCTGAAAGTCAAACGGATTTTAGACAAGATGTCATGTGGGATCACTGTTGAGCACGTTTAGTTAAATGGTTAAAAATAATGAAATATAATGACAGTCGTGGAGTTATTTTTTTTTTTTAAAGACACAGAAGTCAGAGAGAAAATGAGAGAACCAGATGTCTGGAAGGAATGCTGGGAAATGCTTAAGAGGAAGACAAAAGCTTCCCCAAGGATCTTTTGAGACTGTCAGTATCTGATGGTGATGCAACACTGCAGATCTTTTTTGTGTGTGTTTCGCTGTATTTATTTATTTAATTATTTTATATTAACAAAGAAGACACAGCAGGGAAAACTTCTCCATAAAGATGGCAATTCATCCTGACCCCAAAACGCACATTTCCCCTAGGTCCCTTCGCATCCGCCTTGTCTCAAGATCCAAAAGGCACCAGAAGTTGCACTGCTCTGACACTCGAGGGGAACAGAAAGAGCCCGCCTCGAACTCTGCTTTTCTGACGGTGGCACCATCCGTGCAGGCGAGAAGAAGACACCGCGGTCTCCCCGGGTCCCGGGGGACGACCGCCTCTCTCTCTAACACAGAGCACGAACAGGCTGGAGCCCAGGGGCTGCTACCAGACGCAAACGAGCTCTCACGGGAGGCCTCTACGGCTCCAAAAACAAATTCTAAATCCGCAGCGACCGGCCGGCCTGGGCTCCAGGTCATGTCTCATCCTTTCAAGGGGCTGAGCGGGCAGCCAGGCCCGATCCTTTTTACGACCCATTTGCTTTCACAGGCCACAGCTTACCCACAGAACCAGAGAGGCCCTCCCGTGCCAAGGGGCGCTTGAAACCTCCAGTGAGGCTGCAGGAAGACAAGTTGCAAGGGGCTGCTCGCTGCCAGTGACAGTTAGAACAATCTGAGAATGTTCCTCCCAGACAAACACGCTCCTTTTTGTTGTAACAGGGGTGCAAACGCCAGCCAATCTCTTTTGGCACCAAGTGCTGTAAGAAGTGGTTTCCCTGTGCCACCTCTCGACAAAAACGCCCTCAATGAGCGTCCTCTAAGGACCAGCTCTGAAAAGGAGTTTCGCGTATCAGGTTAACGCATGCTGTTGGCACGGCCCAACTTTCGCACCGAGGCCCGGGGGTGCTGGGTGATAAGAGCCAGGTTCTGTTTGTTAACGATAAGGCAATTATTTCTTTGGTACTTTGTTGAGGAGGAAAAAAAACTCTTACAGCAAAGATTCAAACAAGGATCCCCAGGGAGGCAACGGAACTCATATGTTGGAAAGTTTTTGTTTTTTTTTTTGTTGTTTTTTGTTTTTTGTTTCTTCTTTCGCAGGAGCAACACAGGCATGGAGAGGAACAGAATGGCAAAGTCTGAGTTACCCACAAGCATGCTGTCAACTGTTCACGACAAGTTCTCCATAGCTTAGCGAGGGGAAGACGGGCAGCAGGAGGGAGGAGAGACAGAAAAACAAGCCACATACAGTGAGAGGAAAAGAAGAGAAAGCGGAAAAATACAAGGGAGCATAGAGGAAGGAAGAGGCAAGGAAAATAAGAAAAAGTAGTGATGGAATAGGAGGAGGAAGAGAGGAGGATGCGTTACCAGCACTACTTCCTGTGCGCTCGGAGGTTGAAGAGGGTCATGAACTCAGATGAGCCAACACCGCATTTATTTTCCCTGACTCCTACCAAAATGCAGCATTTCCTTTCATTCTAACTGTAAACAAATCACCAGTGTTATGGATCCACTGGATCGTCAAGAGGTTCGTGGCAAAACAAAGTGAAAAACTCCCAAACCCCAGGCAGGTATACAGCACCCTCCCGCTTCGCGGGCCGCACACCTTCAGAGGACAGACATGCGTGGTTTTCAGGCCAGAAAAGAGGTCTTTCACGGGCTCCCAGAGTTCAAATTTCTACCTCTGGGCCAAGGTGTCCTAACTTTCCCGGGACCTCTCCAATGTGCAACAAGTATAGGCATTAAACGCCAGGCACCTTTCAGGAAATAACCCTCAAGGTCATCACCTCGATCTACAGCTGGGAGTTAGTTCCACAGCTTTGCAGGTCAGATCCAGCACATAATTTTGCTTAGCTGGTTCTCACTGAGCCTGTAAAACTGAAACAAACAAACAAAACACCAGTATATTGTGACCTCCCAAAGAAGTGTGTCTCTGAAGCTTCATTTTTAGTTTCCCTTGAAGAAAAAAAAAAAAAGAAAAAAGAAAAAAAAATCATGCGGAAGAGACCAAGATATTCCACAGAGAGAATGAGTCCTGATTAAAACAACTCCTCCCTGGTTGTCCTCAGAATGACATCACAGACTCTTGGTTCTGTAGAACTACAAATCCTGCTATCGGGCCAGCTGGCATCCGGCAGGCGTGGGCCATCGGCCACGTGACCTGTGGGGGAATCTCCTAGCTGTGGCCCTTTGCAGATGCAGTAGGGAGCCGCTGAGCCCACTCTCAGAAATCCAGTTTCCCGTGATGGAGACGGCAGGGCTCCCCAGGCGCCCCAGGCGCGTGGGCTCACCACAGCACCCAGCCCCGTTTCACAAGTGTCTAGGCCAAGCCGTCTCTATCCCCACGAGGCAGAGAAACCTTCTACTTGACTTGGGGCTTATTGTTTTATGCTGGCATAAGCTGGGAATCTCCAGATGAGATTCACACTCAAAAGCTGCTTTAACAGGGGTTAGAAAATGGAGAGGCAGCTGCTTTGAGGGTGGCGCCGATTTGGCAAAGTTAGAGCATCCCTATCCCTGGAGGAAGGGAATGTTTCAAAGGCGAGGGGAGGGCTTCTCAAACAGGCCCTTATTCCCAACAGTTCCTCTCCTCTGTAAGAGGGAAGTTTCTACATGATAGGGAGCACTCAGGCTTCACAGGATCAGGTGCACCCAGGTGTAGGCACAGGCCCAGGGAGCAGAGAGACACAAAGCAAGATGCCTCCAACCAAAACCCTACGCGGGCTTTCTTCACTGTCTACTCATTTACTCCTAGGCTCAGTGATGGGAATTAGACAATTGGTTTAAAAACTCCAAAGCCACCATAAAAATAGAAAATGATTGCTTCCTGCCATGACCAAATATTAAACACAGTGCACACCTAATGACTCTACCCCTCCCCAGGGAGGGAGCTTTATGAACAACAAAGTCCCAGCAGACTTCCACTGTTTGGGTTTGGAGGTCTCATTATGGGCTTACTGATCCAATACGATTTACAAGCACAATGGACGCCACTGGAAGTGAAAAACCACCAACCTGGAGTTATAAACCGAGCTCCTCCAGTGAAGCCTGCGTTTCATTCCTCACTGGGGAATGGAAGGAAGAAAGGGAGAACTTAGGAGGAAGGATTAGGGCACAAGTTGCTAAATATTTCCGAGTGCCCGAGTGAGAATTAAAGTTAGATATCTCCCCAGAAATGCAGGACAATGGGGAGAAAGCAAGGGAGACCTGAAAATAGACAGCAGAAGCAAGAGCAAAGGGGAACAGAGAAGAAGAGGGGGTTCAAGACAAAGGTGGTGCTGCACAGGACACAGAGGGAATCTCCAAATCTGCCATCCACCCCTTTCTCTCCCTGAGTTGAATCTACGTGATGTCAGATAGTCACAACTGTTCTTTAAAGGTCATCATACTATCTGGATGTATTTCTGAGTCAACATCTGGATGATAAAATGCACTCGCCTATCCACACTTACTTGGGCAAGCCTCAAGCAGACGGCTGGCGCTAAATCGGAGTCGAGTCTGGCTCTTTTTCAAACGTCAGCCACGACTGAGCAGGGAGAATGGAGCTTCTCCTTTACCTTTAACTCCATGCAATTTATCACTCAAGTCTAAACAATCCCACATGTTCGAAGCCCTGGAGAAGGAGTCCTCGGGAGTGCTGAACAAACGCTTTCAGGAAAGTCAGAGTGCAAGTGAGCAGGAGACAGACAGGGGCCACTAAGCAAAAGCAATCCAGAGGAGGTGACAAGTCCATAAAGCAGGGTCTGGACGGGCATAAGACCAAGGCACAGCGAAGTGACAAAAAAGGAGGGAAGAGAACGGAACATGGGGGCCATGGCGGGGCATCTGGAAGAAGAAACTGACAAAGAAGGAGAGAAATCCTGAGGACCTCCAGCCTGGCCTTCTGCTTATCTACCTGTTAAATGAACTCCTAAGCATAAGCCAACTTCTGTGTACACCAGGACGGCAAGATGGTGAGCCACACAGGAATGCAGAGAAGCCCCTAAAAGAAAGGAGCTGTAAAAATGGTTGGCTCTGCTCAGTCAGGCTCAGGCATCAGCCCTCGTGCCCCTGAGGTAGCCACCCTGACTACTTTCCTATTCTGCAGAGAAGAAATGGATTGCAGCTACCAGATAAAAGATGGGATCCCGAGTTAACTAAAAATTACAAACAAATAACGAATCGCTTTCCAGTGTGAGTCTGTCCCAATATTGCATGGGACAGACTCCTGCTGGAAAGATGACTCACGGTCCATCTGAAATTCCAATTTGACTGGGAAACACTAAGCCTAAAAATAATTCACATTTATCTGATATTTAAATTTAACTGGATATGCTGTATTTCCATTTGCTGAATCTGACAACTCCAGGTTAAATAAGAGGGAGGAAATGAACGTGTGAATGAATGAATGGAAGAGAAGCCAAACCAGTTCCGATGTCAGACCTTAATTCGGTCATTATCACACTAGAAGAATAATAGTCACTTCAAGTCCTCAGCCTGCTTGTCACCCATCTGCGTCCTATGTATACTTCTTAGGAAGTAAGAAAATGCCTTTTGTAGGGAAAAAACTGACAGCATGCAAAATTCCTAGTTATAGTGACCTAAAATGCCATCAGCCTGCCCCATGGCCATGTGCCCAAAGGTGACATGACCTCCAAACCTTGAGTCCAGCTGGAAACTCTGTCATCCAGTAACGACAGACACATAATTTCAGTGTTTCTCCTGTCCCCTCCTTGCAGGAACCACCTCAGCTTTTGTCCTGAGAGCGAGAGACCTTGTCTCTAATCCTATTTGAATCTTTGAACTACTACACAACTTATAAAATAGCTGATCTTCAATCTGGTTTTCTCTTCTGACGAGTTGGATGACGGTTCCAGTATGTGGCTAAAATAAGTTATGTGCACAGCTTTAAATTAATCAGAAAAATGTCCTGTGCAAGCATGCATACAAAGCTCACCACGTGTGTGTTCAGAGGCCCACCTCAGGTCTTTACTGGGGGAACCTGGCATGAGTAGCACTGTTCAGAGATTCAACGGCCCCACGCGCCCTCTCACCACCATTTTCTGAGTCCTCTTTTAAAAGTCCTAGATTAAATCTAGACCCATTTCTCTTACCATGCACTAAACCAGTGATGGCAAACCTTTTAGAGACGAAGAGCCAAACTGCAACCCAAAACCCACAAAATGCAATTAAACCTAAATACTATGCAGAGATTTTAGTTTAGAAAAAATTCTACATTAACATCTTTTGCCTTTAAAAAAAACAAAAAAACAAAAGAACCACACATGCCACAGGTTTGCCACCACTGCCCCAAACTAAAATAGCAACACTTAACCTGTGGAAAGATAACAGGTAAAGCTCTTGAGGTCAGAGGAATAGCAAGGACTTCCTGACCCTGGTCGCACCAGAAATAGTGCCAAGAATCATCAAATGGGATCATATCAAATTAAAAAGCTTTCATATAGCAAAGGAACAGTGTGAAAAGACAACCAACAGAATGGGAAAAATTTTGTCAGCTGTTCCTCAGACAGGACTAATATCTAGAATACATAAAGAACTCAAAAATTAGACCCTCCCAAAATAAAAGACCCAATGAAAAAATGGACAAGTGAAATGAATAGACACTTCACAGAGGAAGTACAAATGGCCAATAAATACTTGAAGAAATGTTCAGTATCACTGGCCATTAGAGAAATGAAAATTAAAATAATTCTGAGATTCCATCTTACTCCAGAAAGAAAGCATCATCAAGAAATCAGATAATGCACAACCACGTTTATGGCAACACAGTTTGTAATAGCTAAGTCTTGGAACAACCCAAATGCCCAACAACTAATGAATGGCTAAAGAAGATGTGGTTTTCTATACAATGGAGTACTACCCTGCCATAAAAAAGGATAAACTTGAGACATTTATAAGTAAATGGATGTATCTTGAAAACATACTCTTAAGTGAAATAAATCAGACACACATGAGTACGTATTGAATTGTTTCTCTAACATGAGAAACTGTAAGTGTAAATAAGGACAAAAAGGTATAATGGATATTATGTAAAAGAAAGATAATATTCACAAGAGAGGAGAATTAGAAAGGGAGGAAGGGGAAAAGAAGGAAAGGAAAAAATATAGAAAGGAAAAGGGGGAAAAATGTAAAAATGTAAATAAAGCTGTTGTAAATAAGGAGGGGAGGGGGAGTAGAAGGGGGTGGGGAAAAAGAGGAGAAACCAAGATACATCATCTACAGGTACAAATTAATGATGATGAATGTAACCATTGTGTATACAATGTACCAATACATGTTCTTGGTAAATAAAATTTTAAAAAGAAAAAGAAATCAGATAATAATAAATGCCAGCACAACTGCGGGGAAAAAGGATGTATCCCGAGACCATAATGTTCAGTGAAATAAATCTGATACACAAACTTAAATATCACATGGCTTCTCTTATATGAGAAACTCAAATTATAAATAAAATGCAAAACAAAAGATAGATAATAGGAAGTAGAGCAATAGAAATTTCTTAAATGGGAAGGTGATCAAGAGATGAAGGGAGGTGAGAGAAAAGGAATGAAAAAAGGAATTACAACATGTTTTGTGCATATACCAGCTCCACATAAGGAATGTAAACATTATGAACTGCAAATGTGGACTAATTTAAAAAAAAAAAAGTCCTGGTGTCTTATAGGCCTTAAAAAACAGAGGTGTTAGGCCCAAATTGCAGACCTGAACCTAATGGTTCTAACCCCACCAATTTCTCTGTTCCTATCATCAGAACAGTAGGATTAGAAATGTCTTCCTTGTTTCCTCTCAAAAGTTCTTGTTAAATGGGAACAGCTACACATTTCCCCCCAGCTCTGGCTGCCCAGTTGTTGTAAGAGGGTCAGGAAAGTTTGTGTTTACTAGGAATTTTGAGCTCAGAACAAAACCTTTCTGGAGGACAATCATTCAATTACTCAATCCAGATTGATGAAATTCTTTTTTTTTTTTTTTTTTTTTTTTTTTTTTTTTTTTTTTT
>PVJO010012285.1:0-56170 GCA_004026905.1 Hystrix cristata
GCGGGCCATTTACCCCGCAGTTTGAGCGCGCAAATCCCTTAAACATTTCTCTGCCATATCTAAAGAGGGTCTAGGACTTTCCAATCTGGCCTAGTCCGTTCCTGGGAGCTGGAGGACAGTCAGTGGGGGCCAGGAAGAGATAGGCACGGGGTCCATCTCTCCTCGGAACTGTTAGAATATGACATCGTCACCGGTTTGGGAAAGCCGCGGGGTCTTGTTAAGACCAACTTCTGTTCTATCTTCACGGCCAATGGGCCAGAGAAGGGCAAGGGCCTTCCCTCAAATTTAGCACCCGGCCAGAATGGCAGAAAAGTGGTTAGAGCCCAGAATTCCAGGGGAGACCTGGGGTCGGTGGTAGGCTTTGTCTCCCCTTTGTTACCCAGTTTTCTGGGAGGAGTGCTCCAGCGAGAAAGAATCAAAGCCCCAAATGACTTTTACCTATTTGATTGGGGGTTCTTGCCCCTCCTGGTGTTTGAATACTTTTGTGTGCAGTGGGGCCTCCAATTCCTTGTCCATTTTTTATAGATGGCAAAAAAAGACCATAGCATGGCAAGGGAGTGGCCCAAGGACACAGCTAGCAATCCAAGACCCACTGGGATGAAGCAATCCATTCCAGTCTATTCCACTAAGGAAAACCTGAGAGTGTGTGTACATATATTGGGGGTGGGGGACCTTGTCCCTTCTTAGGTTTGTAACAGCCTCAAAAATATAAAATCTATTTAAGGTAAACCTGCTGCTGCCCTTTGTCTGATGAGTAACATAAATCAAGCTTATGGAAAAAGAATATTAAATTTTCCGTGTCTTTCCTCTGGGCTAGGACCTGAGGATTCGAGGGAGAATTAAACATGTATGTATTTTCTCCGCCCTTTTCTGTCTTCCTCCCCCATTCCTTTTCTCTTCCGAAGTCCGTAAATGACAATGTGTTTACACTAGTTTTTATGTCGTCTGAGCTTCGTCCCGGCTCCGTTCCCTCCTCTGTGTATTTTCCGCACAGAGAGATGTCTGCTTCGGGAAGCGTTCAACCTAAACAGAGCCCCGTCTGATTGGAAAATGTATTTATTTGAAAAATCGTAACTCACAGTTTTGGTGAAAACGGCCCCCAAATTTATGAGATCGCTTGGGGGCTTGGCAGCCCTAAATCAAAAAGCCCTGGACACCCCCTCTCCTGCCATCCCGCAGTGCCTGGCCAGGTCCCCCAACATGGGACATTTCCTCCCCATTGAGCCCCCGGCCCTGCTGCACACCGCTGGGGGTGGGCGTGGTGGTGCGACTCCAGTCAGCAGGCAGGTGGATTTCCCTCCACCGGGTTTAACCCAATCCCTTTGCCTTCAGGGTAGTTTCATTCTAGTCAGCTCAGCGTCTGATCTCAGGCGGTGCATTCACGGCGGGCACCGTGTGTTTCGCATTTATTAGTTGCTCCGCTGCAGTATCCGTCCTTGACCCGCAAAGCCATTGTGTGCAAGCTGTTTTATGCTGCGAGGTTTATCTAGAATTAATGTCTTGAAGGTCAGTTTCACTGTCTGACCATCAGACAGCTTCTCAGCTCGGGAGTTTTTTTTCCTTTTTTAGTGTAATCTGCATTTCTCAGTGATAGAATCAATTTCACTTCACCTGTCACCTGGATCCTGCTGCCAGCCAACCCAAACAGAGGGCCCGAGAAGTCTGGAGCCGGAAGACATCCCAAAGGATGGCACCACTGGCCGCAGAGGCCAGGAGTCCTTGCTAGTGACAATCCTGGCGGAGGTGACCTGGAGGCCCTCCCTAAGCAATCACCAGGGTTATTTTCTCCCAGAGACGAGCAGGCGGCGAGCTGCATCTTTGCCAGCACCCCTATGCTGAGGAGAAACCCAAGCCCTGCAGGCCAGAGCCAGCCCCTGCCACCGGGCTGCACTCCCAGCCCAGCTCTGTGTTTCTTACCAGGGATCTGCACTTCTCAGCCAAGGTCTCCCTCGGGCAACAGAGCCATCCGCCCTGGGCTTGTCCTTCTAAGTTAGCTGCTATCTCATGGAGTGAATTTGAGGACACGCTCAAAACTTTGTTGGTCTTTTCTCCAGAGTGGGCGAAGGAGTGAGTGAGGGTGACAGCAGGGGCAGGAGCAGGGGACTGAGGTCCAGCACAGGGTGACAGCAGGGGCAGGAGCAGGGGACTGAGGTCTTTGCATCTACCGCCAGCTCCACCCGCACTGCCTGCTCCAAGTCCGCCCCTTGCTGCCACTGCCGAGCCTTCAGCCACCACACGCCACGAGTCATCTCTACATAGTAGCAGTCGGTTCACAGAAATGCAATAAATTCCGCTAGAGAAAACCAGCTGGATCAGCCTAGTCTGCGCTGGAAGATAAAGAACTGATGCAAGGTAGAGTGTGTCAGACATGGTGAGGGGACAGAAGACTCCCTTTCCACCATCCCGCCCTTAAAATTGGGGGCTGAGGGTGGAGGAGGGAGGTGCCCTTCGTCCTTGGGTATTAGCTCTCTGGATCTAAAGTGGCCTTGCTCTAACCGACGGGGCAGCCACAGGTTTTCCAGTGCTGCTGCCAAGATCATAGTTGCTTCGAGGTGGAGGTGAGAATGGGGAA
Organism: Hystrix cristata; assembly: GCA_004026905.1. NCBI lineage: Eukaryota > Metazoa > Chordata > Mammalia > Rodentia > Hystricidae > Hystrix > Hystrix cristata. Next base: position 2,573 of record PVJO010012285.1, read on the forward strand.
GCCTGGGGTTTGCTGGCTTGGTGGGCTGGGGGGACAGGGACCGAGCAGCACCCGCCACACTTCACTGGTGAGAAGTCGGGGCTTTGCTCTCCTTCGTTCTGCCTACAGGCTTTTAGAAAGAGTCTGTGGGCAAGAAACTGTATCACGATTAGTCTTATTATTTTAAACGGGGCCAGACTCCATCTGTCATCTTTCTCATAATGGTCAATTGTAAACACACTTTAAAAGAGAAAAACAAAAAAGGGGGATTTAGAATCGACACTGGAAAAATGCTTAGCTCTGGCCTTGCTGGGGGGGTTGGCAGGCTTGTCTGTCCTGAAGGAGAGAAGTGAAGAGTTCGGGTTTTTTTTCCCCCCTCTTTTCCCACTTTTTCCATTGGATTTCTAAGTCCCTTGGGGGTCTTCTTTGTCTCTTTAGTTGAAGGAGGAAAGTTCTTCATTAAAAAGTTGAGCGTGGGAATAAATGGGCTTTGGCTTTGGAACAGTGAGGGGAGTAGCAGCCAGGCACTCTCAGGAAACTGAGTCCTGATCCCTCTTGTCCACTGGCAGCTTTCTTTCCAGCGCCTTGCTGCCTTCTCCTGAAAAGGGACAGGCATACATGGCGAGTGGCGAAAGGGGAGAGCAGCCCCCCTCATCCTCTGGGAGAGACTCTCCCCGCATGAACATTGCTCCCCAGCCACAGGGACACCCCGTCACTCACTCCACACACCAGGGGACTCAAGATTGTTCTCATTAGCTTTCTGAAACCCACCAGAACATGAAGCAAGAAACAAGAAGTCACAGTGAAATCAGCTCCAAACTCAAACCAACTGCTGGCGGTTATTAAATTCATTTTCTTCCACGCAAGCAAGGCCCCAAAAAAGTCTATTAAAAAAAAGTTACAAAGGTGGCAGAAGAGAGAACAGAAAGGAAAGCCCCAGAAACCAGAGCAGATATTAATTTAATTACCTCTCTCCCCTGCCATAAATTCCGCAGAGGAAATCAAATCTCTCTGTACATGTGTATAAAAACCAATCAGTCGATTGAGCTCACCAGAACTCATTACGTCTCAAACTGGGGATCCTAATTGAATGAAACGGAACGGACCAGCGACCAGGCATCCGGAGCCAGCTTTTTCCAAGGGTGTTTGCCACGGAGCCGGAGGGAATAAACATTGGTTGGAACCACACACTAATCAGCTCTCTGAAGAGAAGGGGACCCTCGAGGTGGGGGAGAACGGTGGAGCCCTGTGGCTGCAGACGCATCCTAACATTCTGCGTCAGACCGTAATGGAATATTTCTCATAAACAGCCGAGTGTCTCTCCCAGCCACTCACCTGACATGTTTTTTGTTGTTTAACTTCAGATCTGACAGATGATGATAACCTGGAAAAGAGAGAGGTTACAAATGTGGAGGGCTGTGGGGCTGGCCAGTGTAAAGGGCGCCTGCCTGAGAATCAGGACAGGGCTGTGATTTGTAGGGCCCAGAAAGGGTTGTTATGCAACCCACAGCAAGCGGGCAGCTGGGAGAAGGGACTGCAAAGCGGGAGGGAAGCTCAGGCCTGGAGCTCCGGGCTACTCTTTGAGGGAAAGGCCGCCACTCGTTTTGTACTCTCCTCTGTGAATCGGAGAGCACCCCTCCCGTCCCCTCTGCACTACACTGTGCTCGCTTGCGGGCACACTGATTTATAGCACCTGTTAAAACCACATAATGGGTGCAATTAGCTGTGGCATAGAGAAAAGAGGTAGAAAAGGCAGAGGTTGACTTTTTTTCAATCAAAAGTAAATAGTAAATGTGTTTGTTCTAGAGCCATTAAAAAAAAGTCATTGCTGCTTTCTTCAGCACATGAGAAACACCTTCGTGTTAGTTCTCCAAGTTCAGCGAGTGTTACAGTGTCTTGGGGAACAGTTTTCAAACACCTGTAGGTGAGCCATGGGCAAAGGATCTGCATTTTCTTTTTTTTTTTTTTTAATTTTATTTTAAACCAAGAACATGTATTGGTACATTCTACATACAATGGTCACATTCATTACATTAATTCTGTACCTATACATGATGTATCTTGGTTCTAGGATCTGCATTTTCAACAAAGCTGGCAGAAGAGTCTGACGCAGAAACCAAACTTTGAGAATCTGAGTTGTACCAACACACCAGGTACTCAAGTAAGTAAAAATTCTTTTTCTGCCAGGAATGGTGGTGCACCCTATAATCCCAGTCAGTACTCAGGATGCTGAGGCAGGAGGGCCACCTTCAGTTCAAGGCCAGCCTGAACTACATAGCAAGACCCTGTCCCAAAGAACCAAAAAAATTCTTTTTCTTGTTAGCTGTGTGTGTGGTGCCAGCAAAATTAATATACATATATTTGTGTGTGTGTGTGTGTGTGTGTACTCATGTGTATTGCAGAAGAATAAGAAAATACAGGAAAACATAGAAAGAAAATTAGAATTTCTTTGAGCTCAACAAGCCATTTAGGCTCCCTGGGCTAGAGTTTTGTCCCCCAATACTGAACATTCCTAGAAGGGGGGGCTCTGTTTTTACTGCCCCACTGCTAGCACCATGCTTTTCTGGCACATAGTAGCGTGCTCAAAAACTATTTATGGAGGAAATAATTGGATAAATGAATCTATGGATTAGATGATCTCGAAAGTCGCTGATGGCCATATTGCTCTATTTTTCATTTTCTGCTCTAGGAAAAAAAATCCAATTGCACAAACTCAGATATATTTGTCACTTGGACTCTTGACATTTAGACGCGTGTGTTTCTTCTCTGTGACCTGACAGCTTTCTGCCTGTTCTATCTGATGATAGTTTGGAGTTGCCTTGGCCCGAGGCGGCCCGGCCATCCCTGGGTTGGAATTGAGTGGGCCAGTCCCCACCTCATACCCAAAAGATCAGTGGTGTAGTTTTTTTTCAGTTCACAAATGTGCAATTCTTTCCTGAAGCCCTGAGGCAGGGCCCTCTCTGCCTATGGCAGCTTGCTCAGGGCGGCTGAGCCCTTACCACTGCCCTGCCTTTTGTGTATTCTCTTTTCATGCCCAATAGTGCCCAGCTAGGGCCCTGGAGAACAGGATTCAAACCCAGTTCTTCCTAAGTCCAAAGTTCTTGTTCATTGTTACTGTTTTGTTTTGCAGTACTGGGGAAGGAAGTTGGGATCTCAAAGTGAGCTACGCCCCCAACACTTTTTATTTTTTGAGACAGAGTCTCACTAAGTTGCCTAGGCTGGGCTAGAACTTGCAATTCTCGTGCTTCAGCCTCCTGACTAAAAGTCCTTGTTTTTAACTACTGCAATTTTGTGTGTGTGTGATGAGGCAGGATAATTAAAATGCTAAAAATATTTTAAATTTTACTACAATGTCATAACAACACTATGTAATGACAATAAATCACAAAAATAGGCATATGTTTTATGTATGTAAAATATAGAAGTTATATATTGTCATAAATAAAAATAGTTATATATATTTTGCTATATATGTAAAACAGTAGTTGTGATATATATAGTTTTATATATTCATTTGGTTTGGTTTTCGTAGTGCTGGGGATTGAACTGAGGGCCTCATACATGCTAGGTGAGTGGTCTACCACTAGCTACCTCTCAAATTTACAATAAATACTATTATGTATTGCAATTTATTTGCTACTAATAGATACATCTATTTGTAACAATGAAAACATACAAACCTACCACCCAAACAATGTATTTTTCTTGTGGGGGTGGGGTGCTGGGGATTGAACTCAGGGCCTTGCGCTTGCTAGGCAATCACTTTACCACTTGAGCTAAGTCCCGGACCCCAACAATGTACTGTTTGATTCCCTTACCTCCCAGCACAGTACACTAAGTCCAGTTTTAATCGTGGCATCCACATGACTCATCCTGAGGTCACAAAACCCCCAAGGAAAGCAGCCAAGTTTGTTCTCTTCCAAGGTCATCCCCAGTACCTACACATAGAGATGACTCGACACATATTTGTGCAATGAATGAATAAAACAAGGGTAATTTGCTCAACATGGAGAATCTTGAGGCGATACCATTGGCAATGCCTCATCCAGAAGTCGCTCACAAGACAGAGCCGCATCGCTTGGTGGGTGCTGAGGGAGACTGCTAGGAGGAAAAATGTTTTAGGTGGACAACTACACATAGTAGGTGCTTATACTCACTGTTGGGATCATTGTGAATGTATTTTTGGGAATGGTTTTATTGAGATATAATTTGTATAAAGTACATGCACTTTCAGTAAACTTTATTTTGGAATTATTCTAGACAGGAAAGTTGCACGAATAATATAGAGTTCCTGTACTCTCTTTACCATCAGTTCCCCTAATGTTATCATCTAACATAACTATGGTACATTTACCAAAAGTAAGATACTGACACTGATGCATTATGGTTAAACCAAACTCCAGATTTTTAGATGTCTCCAGTTTTTTTAAATTTTATGCCCCTTTTCTGTGCCAGAATCTAACAAATGTGTTTGTCAAGTTGTTTCTACTACAGTTCACACTCGACTAGCTAATTTTTTGGTTTACATTATCGTCTTTAGCCATGTTGAAAGTCTCAGCCAAGTTAGTGAAATGGAACTAAAATAGATCCTCTACCTTAGGTAGGCTCCTTGCCGCCTCCCTCATGAGGTGAAGCGTGCTTTCTGGTTTCAGCCCTGTCATACGAGAGCCCTGTCCCCTCTTTTCTCCCCAGGGACTATTTTTGAAGGGCTCTGTCATTTCTGTGGTCCCAAGTTCTCTATCTCCTGCCACTGCTACCCGCGCGCAGTCAGATGCAGACTTCTTTGGAATGACTCGCGGTGTGCATTCTGTCTTTGATGAAGGAGTTTTACCTATTTCCAGTTATCCTTCTAGGATAATTTCCAGGGAGAAAATGAATGTGATCTCATGTTAATCAGAACATTAGATCAGACATGGTGAGGGCATCAGGACTCAGAACACAGGGTTAGACCTACTGAGCTATTACAGATCTGTGAAAAGTGCATGTGAAGGGAGTAAAGGGGACTGGGGATGTAGCTCAGTGGGAAGACCCTGTTTTCAATCCCCAGCACGGGGGGGGGGGAGACACTCAAAATAATCATGGTCGTATTAGCTTCCTGGCCTTCCTACCCAACCTCCCAGCACCCACCCCCACCCCGCTTTCTTTTGGTGCTGGGAATTTATTGTTGTATTAGGGCAATGGCATTATGGATATTTTTGCCTTTCCTAAATTTTCCAAATTTACTGGAAGTTTTTGTATTTTGCCTTTTTTTTTTTCTTTTAGTACTGGAGATTGAACCCAGGGCCATCACACTGAACTATATCTTCAGCCCTTTTTTTTTTTTTGAAAGATGGTCTTTCTAAATGTCTAAATTGCCCAGACTGAATTCAAACTTGCTCTCTTCCTGCCTCAGCCTTCCAGAGTGCTGGGATTACAGGCACGAGCCACCGCGCCTGGCTGTATTTTACAAGCCCTCCACCCCTGAGCCTCATCCCCAGCCCATAATTGCAATTTTTTCACTCTCTCCTTTTTTTTTTTCCTTTAGATGCTGAGGATTGAAGGCCTTCTCACTGAGCTCCAACTCCATCCCTTTATAGTTGAGATAGAAACTAAATGGCTAAGTTCCCCCCAACTGAACTTGAACTTGCTATCGCCATGCCTCAGCCTTGTAGAGTTCTGGCATTCAAAATTTTAATTTTTACAACTAAAAAATCAAATTCATACTCACAAACTCAACATACAACCTAAAATAGAATTCCTATGAGAGGACACAGTCAATAAGAGGAAGTGCTTAGGACAAGACCACTTTGGCAGTAACGACATCATTTATTCGGGAAGCATGAAGTATTAGGCAGGTATTAAATAATTTGCAGTGAGTGTCTCATGCAATTCTCAAAAGTAGTCTGTCAGAAGTGTAGTCGTTCCCCTCAGTTTGCAGGTAGTGAAAACGAGGCATAGAGAATTTAATTTCAAACACCACTTGCCAGCTGGGGAGGAGCAGGTTTGAGCCCCTCGCTGTCCAGTTACAGCTATAGAAGGGTAGAGGGAGGGGGAAGAAAGCACGCGAAAAATAGTCCCACGAGTGAGAATGGATTAATCGCCCGAAGAAAGGGGTGTCTGAGGTGGCTGTTTTCTAACCCGCATCTGCCTCACCTACGGCGCGATCTCTGACCTACTGAATTTGCATTTGAACAACATTCCAAGTGATTCAGTGTACATGCGAGTTTGAGAAGCCCAGTAATTGGGGATAGTTAACATAGAATCCATTCTTGTGTGTGTGTGTGTGTGTGTGTGTGTGTGCATTTGTCTGGGCCGATAGCGTCTTGCTCAGAAATAGAGGCATAGCTATGTGAACTGAATGTTTCTCAAAATGCATGTAATGCTCGCTTCAGGGATTATGAAAACCTTATTATATGTGCTGCCAAAGTGAGCACATGAAAACCTTAAGGGATTGCAATTAGAATTTTATTTTAAAGAAGAGAATAGAAAATACCGGGTTGGGGATTTAGCTCAGTGATTAGAGTGCTTGCCTTGTAAGCACAAGGGCCTGAGTTCGATCCCCAGCACCACCAAAAAAAAAAAAACAAAAAAAAAAAAAAACGAAAATACCATGTCATGGGTGTTATTACATGACACTTGTGTGTGTGTGTGTGTGCGCGCGCGCGCGCACACACATGTGTTGGGTCTTAAAGGAAAATGTTTATCTCGTGTTCTTTTCATCAGGAAAGTTTTAGCTGGTCTTCACACTATAGGATTCTGGCCTGATATTTAGAGGTGTGCTGGATTTGCTTCTGATTTTTGATAAATTTAGAAACTCTAAAAGAAACCAGGGATGGGTGTTGGCAGGAGAATAGGAGTTTCAGAAATCATCTAGCCCAAACCGCTTCCCATCTCAGTGCAGAAACACAGGCTCAGACAGCAGAGGGACTTGCCCAAGGTCACACAGCAAAACTGGGATTTCGGAAAGAGGCGCATAACAATGTGAACAATGTCGGGTCTTTTATTCCCTTTTTGTCCCAGCCACGAACATCCTGGGGGCCAGGGAGATCTGGCCTGGAGGCCTGGCGGCCTGGGGGACATGACTCTGGAATGTGTTGGGGAAACAAGACGCCTTCTCCTCCAGGCCCGACAAGCCAACAGGCCTACGTGTGGCAAGAATGGGCTCTGGTTATCAGCACGCCTCTGCCTGTTTCGTTTGGTCTGTCAGCTCCGGCAGCAAAGAGCCCCCAACGTGTGAGGCTTGATAAAGGTGGGAAGGTAAGAGTGTGGAGGTGGCAGGACCTCAGGGACCAGAGGTTGAGAGACATCCCAGAACCACTGCCTTTACATCCCTCTCCAAAGGCTGGGAAGGCCAGTGGGAACCCGGCCACCCGGCACAGCCTCCTTGCCTGTGCAGGGGGGCTGAGACCCCTAACTTCCCTAGTGGGTGTGTCTTCCCCATTGCTAGATGGAACAGGACAAGCTCTTGGAACTCGGATGCTGAATCAGAGGATTCAGAGTTTTTAAAAGGATTCTGTCATCTTCTGTCATGTGTATTATTTTTAATACAAACAGCAGAATGGAGAACTCAGGAAAGAGAAAAAGCCATCTATAAGCCTGTAACACCCTAATAACTGTTAACATGCTGTGCATGTTCCCAGAACTTGGTCACAGACTATCATTTCTTGTTTTCTCACTTGTTAATGGGTTGGGGGAATTGACTAATATTATTCACTTTACCTGAGTATCTGACAAACATAAAGAATTATTATCTTTTTTAGATAAAAAGATTTTTCAGATGTGATAATGACATTCTGCCTATGCTTTTTGAAAAAAAAAAGAATCATTTGTGTCTGTTTTTCTTTCTTTCTTTTCTTTTTTTTTTTTAGTACTAGGGATGGGACCCAATGCCTTTGCACTGAGCTACAACCCCAGTCTGCTTTATTTTTTTTATTTTTGAGACAGGGTCTTGCTAAGTTCCCCAGACTGGGCTCATACTTGGGATCCTCCCATCTCAGCCTCCCAGAATGCTAGAATTATAGGCGTGCCCTTAAGTAAAATGATGTCTTTGGTTCTCTCTAGAATAACGTGTGAGTAGACATAAAATGTAAGCCATAAGCTGGTGATTGTTGATGCTCTTCCATCCAACTTTTTTTTTTTTTTTTTTTTTGGTGGTGCCGGGGATCGAACTCAGGCCCTTGTGCTTGCACGGCAAGCACTCTAATCACTGAGCTAAATCTCCAGCCCTCTTCCATCCAGCTTTTTAAGTAAAAAATTTTTTTCAGTGTCGTTTTCTTTTTTTGGGGGGGTACCGGGGATCGAACTCAGGACCTTGTGCTTGCAAGGCAAGCACTGTAACCAATGAGCTAAATCCCCAACCCTCAGTGTCATTTTCTAATAGTAGTTTTTTACTTCAGTCACAGATGCAGATCCTGTATGGAATCTTGAACCAGCTACAGATCTACTTCCCAGAAAAATCCCATATTCCATATCACACCCACAATTTTAGGAGGTTCACGGTCCCCTGAAACTCATTGCTAGATCTAAGGTCACCAACTACTGACCTAGGCTGGGGCTGTGGCTCAGTGGTAGAGCACTCGCTTAGCGTGTGCAAGACTCTGGGTTTGGTACTCAGCACCACAAAAGTAAATATAGATCAATAGATAGAGCCTTCCTAATCTACAACAGTTTTTTTTTTCCTTATAAGACTGCAGGATATTCTTTAATTAGATAAATCACAATTTACTTAACCAATATTCCATTCTTAGGAATTTTTTAGAATCAATTTTTTATTCACGAAATACCCTGTTATTTGCCTTTGCATTCATATTCTTTAGGACAAATTTCTAAAAGAATCAAAGGATATGCCTGTTTTAAAGTTTTTTCTTACAGAATATCTCGTTATTCCCAGGAAACACTATTCATTTTTTTTTTCTTTTTTTGGTGCCGGGGATCAAACTGAGGGCCTTGGTGCTTGTTAGGGAAGCCCTCTAACTACTGAGCTAAATCTCCAGCTCTTCCATTAGCATTTTAAAACCCCTTTCTCATGCCTAGCTCCAAGCCTGGCTGACCCACCAGCAGCCTGTCCATGGGGCTTGGGGATCTTGCCCTTCTGAGGCTCGGGTCTCTGTCAGTAAACAGGAGGGGGTTAGACAAGCTGCTTCTGAGTCTTCCTACCCAGGAAATCCTGGCAAACTCTGTGTGGTCTTCCCTGGCCATTCTGCCTTGGCTCATGGCAGAGACCTCACAGGCTTGGAAGGCTTCTCCCTGTCCCCCTTCAGCCCCAGGGGCTCATCCTAAAATATTCACAGGCCTTGAGGTAGAATGCCAAGCTTCTGGCTCTGGAGTCACTTCTGGGATCGGAATCCTGACTCACCGAGGACCAACTTCCAGCCAGCAACTTAAACTCTCTGTGCCTCAGCGAGCTGTGGAATGCATGATGGACATTAGCACTCACCTCGCAGGCTCCAGTGAGGGTTAACTGAGTTAATGCACATCACAGGGCAAGCACAGAGCTGTTTTCCCTGCTTCATTCTCAGCGACTTCCGACCCTTTAGAACCCACTCATTACACGGGTGAGGGCTTGGGGACAGCCACTTTTTGTCTGCCTTGTAAGTACTGTGCCATGATCTTGTACCTCACTCCGGAATGTGGCATCTGTTGACTCTTGGCCGCACTTGCCTTTGATATCCTGTTATTCTTCTGTTAACAGCCACCATTCATTTGATGTTCTCGCAGGGCCCTCTCAGGGCTAAACTGGGGCAGTGAATATTGTTTTTTACAGTTTTCTTTGTCCATCTCACCCTCTTCTGCAAATAGCACCCTGACTGCTTTTTAGGTAATCACTCCTTCTTCATTGTGTGCTGGCTGCTTGGGACAAATCAGGAGGGGGCAGGATGGCAGGTGCTCTTCAGTCTCTGCTAGATCCCCTTTCTGAGCCTGGGTGTTGGCTCGTTGGAGAGTAACAGCTCACAGCTGCCTCCTTGCTTGTGGGATTGACCTGGAGCTGCTGGAGAAGCGGCACCTCTCCCCCAGAGGTGACCTGGGGTCAGTGATGGAGGACTGTAGCGCCCTCCATCCCCGCCTCAAGGCGAGCCACACTGTGGAGGGCGCTTCATGCGCCACAGCTCTGGGGGATCCAGCTGAGACCTGACTTCTCCCGCGGCCCACTCCGAGCAGCTCCCCGCTGTGCCCATACCGCTCTCTTGCCTCCTCTTCTCCGGATAGCTCCTCTGCGGCCAGAGAGCCCTGCAAGGATCCTCCTCGAGCTCACACCCGGCCAAGCGGACACAAGCCAGGCAGGAATGTGACCTGAGGCGGGCCCACCTCTTGGGACACGGCCCTGAGGAAGGAAGAAGACAGAAGCTGGAAGCTTCCTGCCGAGAACTAGCTTTCCAACATGGCTGTCCGTGATTCCCGCCATCCCGATTTCTGGGCAGCCCTGTCTTGGCCGCTTTTCTTGAAAGCCTGTAAGTAGCCCGTGTTCTTCTGCCCTTGACATCTTGGCCAGCCTGTCACTGATGCCTGCCCCCGAATAACTCTGCAGATACAGCATTTAAATGCAGTATCCCCGTCCTCGGGCCACCCTAAGCAGCAGGTGTTATGATCTCTCCCATTTCCCAGAAGAGAAAGCTGAGGCTCAGAGAGGCAGTGTCATTTGCCTTCAGCACCACAGCTAGTAACAGGTATTAAAGTGGGTGTTGGGCTTTGAGCTGGGGTCTGTCTGAACTCCAAAGTCATGGTGCCATCCAGGCTGTATGCTGTCCCAGTAGGAAATGCGAGCGGCTGTGGACCACAGCACTCTCCAGCACCACCTGTGTGTGAGGCTAATACATGAGGAGCAGATGCCCTCGCTCCCGTGGCAGTGGGGCCTGGCGGGCTGAGAACTTGAGCTGTGGGGTACCACTGGAATGCAGGCTCCACCACCGAGTGGGTGAGTTTCCCAAGCTCTTGAGCCTCAGTTTCTTCATCGGGTCAGTGGAGACCATAATGCTAGAAAGGACTGCCGGACACGTTGAATGAGGTCTTGAGAGGGGATTGCTTAGCTAGGTGCCCAGCGTGTCATTAGCACTCAATCAGTTGTAGCTGTTGTGAATTATTATTGTGTCGTTACTTCCTGTCACATAGAGATGACTTGGAACATGTTTTAGCCAGTGAAGGGGCCAGAGGAAGCCATGGAAGGATGGTCCAGTGGTCTCTGGGGCCCCATCCTCACCCAGGTGGACCCACAAGGGAGGCGGCCTCCAAGGCCACACTTCCTCCTTGTGAGTTACAGGCCTGTGAGGGCTCGGCTGGGGCTGTCGTTGACTGGAGTGAGCCAGGTGGGGCCCTGTCCCACCGAAGGGCAGTGTCCTATCTGAAAGTGCTCAGCCCTGGCCAGTGTGGCCATTTGGGAATCTGGGCCGTAAGCTGCCCCATCCTGCGAGTGTTCAGGACACACTGGGAATCTGGGTTATTGTATCAAATCTCCCATTTTCAATGTTTTAATTTAAAACACATCTGTGGCTGGTTGTGGCTTCAGTTTGCAGCTCCAGGTGAGAGGTTTTGGTTGCTGTGGTTGTGTGAAAGCTAAAGCCACCTGCTGCCTTTCCCCAGTGGTCAGAACCCACCTCCAGTGCCCAGAGACAGGGCTGAATGGGGCTCCTTCTGCAGCCTTCTGGCTGCTTGTGATTTCAGAGGCTCATCCAGAATGCAGAGTGTGCATTCACAGGATGAGGCCAGCCCTGTGTGGCTAAGAAGGGTGCACACATGCATGTGTGTGTTTTGGAAGAGGTGAGCAAGCAATGGTCCAGCTCAGAGTTCCAAAGTGGAACTCTAAAGCTACCGAGTAGCTTATAGTTTCATTCATTTCTGTTTGGAAAAGCAAAAAAAAAAAGTTGTAGACCTTCTTCAACTCATGGTGGGTAAAATCCCGATAAACTCTTCCTAGGTTGAAAAGATTAAAAGTAAAAGTGCATTTAATTCCTCAAGATAAATGTAATTATAATGTATCAAAAACATACACTAATGATGAAAATTTTTAGTGCATTTAATACACCTAGCCCACTGAAAGTCCCAGCTTGCCAATACAGCACACTGTGATTGTGGGGCTGCAGCTCGCTGCCCTCGTGAGGGAGTATCACATATACCCTGCTGGCTCGGGAAAAGATCAAAATTCAAAACTGGAAAGCACGCGTGCATATCGCTTTCATACCAGCTCTGCAAAGGCGAAACGTTGCAGACTGAGCCATCGTAGGTCAAGGAACATCTGTATTTATTGAACCAATCTAAGAAGAAATGAGATCGTTTTCCCTCCTAAAGATGTCAATGAAATGTTGTCTAGAGAATAAAACAAGTTGCAAGGTAGCGTACAAGATGATTTGGTTTCAGTAAATACACCACCAACAACCCACACTGGCCCTACACCAGCAGTTCTGTCTGGTGTGCGATGATCCCCGTTGGCTGCTAATATCAGTTACTTCAGGGCTGGGCCTGGGTGAGGGGTGGGATAAAAATATTCTCGGTACACTCATTTATGTTCTGCTTTACTGGTTTTAGTAAGCCTGCATGCAGTACTGTTTTAATCTGAAAGCCAGATAATGAAGACAACAGTTTAAATACACATCACATGAGCACATAGTAAGAAGACTGTAACATCCAAACTATAGAGACATTTTCCTTTTCCCTGTGATCGGTCTTCCAATTTTATTGCTTTGCATTTTCTTTTTCTTAAATACATTTTCACTGTAGAAAACTCAGCAAGTGCTCTTGAAGTAAAAATAATAGGAAAAATTTTGAAATCATCAGAATTATACCATCACGGACAGTTTGGTGCTTGCCCTGCTGACTTGCAGCTCCTGGAAGTGGCCGACATTTGCCGTGGCCGGACCCTGCGCTGAGCGTTCGGGACTGTCACCCACGATGCAGATTCTGCCGTGTCACACTCAAGACACGCCTGCAGGATTATAGCCTCTTGCCTGGGAGATTTGGGGCCAGTGGAGCTGGACAGGGCCGGGAGTCAGCCCTGACCAAGCTCTCTGAGAACCTCTGACGCGGGTACCCTGTGGCCACACTCGGAGCTCGCCAGCCATCATCCCACCAACCTGCTCATTGCTGGATGCGAGACCAACAGCCACAGAGAAGAAGGGACCTGCTGAGGGGCACACAGGCAGCGCGGCAGAGCCCGGGCCACAGACTCCCCACGCTTCACCTCGTCGCCAAGCACACTCCCTGCCGTGCTTCAGTACCCACTACTTGTGCCCACAGATGTTATTGTTTCCAGTTAAACAAAAAATCCTGTCATCAGGCAGCAGGCCTAATGCACAGAGGCATTAACCAGACTCGCAGCCCAACTCGGCCTGCTCCTGTCAGTGAGGCACGTTCCCTGCATACAGCGCCTGCCATGGTGGACTTTTCCCCAATAAGCCTCCCTCCCCAGGCACCCTCACCCACCTGGTGGGCACCACTACCCCTGCAGAGGCCTCGGGAAACGAGCTGGTCAGCCTGTCACCATGACAAGCATGCTGCATCCTGGAAGTCCACTGAGGTAGCCTTTCCTAGACACCAGGAAGGTCAGGGCTGGGGAAACTGAGGCCCAGAGAGCTGAAGCCCTGCCCAAAGTCCCCCATCAGATCAGAAGCAGAAACCTCCAGCTTCCTTTCAACCTCAGGCTGCTGAGTGAAGCAGGAGAGGATCCCCAGGAATAGGGCCTGGCTAATCAGGACTGGGTCCTGCTGGTCTCCCTCTTCTGGTCCTGGGGCAGAGGTCCTGCAGGGTGAGTGGCAGCCAAGATCTCCCCAATCCCCCTACAGCCTCACTCCAGGAGTCCTGTGTGGAACCAGGCCCGTGAGGGGTACAACGTAGACGTGCGTCTCAGGACAGAGGAAGCTGAAGGGAACAAATCCCAACTCCTTGTTGCAGGTGGGTACCTGAGACTCAGAACTCCAGGCACCCAGTCAGTGTAACCAAAGCTCAGGGAACAAGGGCAAGTGCTCTTGAGATGACGGTGGTGGCTGCCAGGTCCCGAAAGGCTTTGAACTTCCGGAGGAGGCCTTCATTTTGAGGTCAGTGGGAAGACCCTGAGGGAGTGTAAAGAAGTCATCCTCCGCATCACAGAAAAAGAGAAAGAAATGAAGGAGGGGAGGGAGCGAAGGAAGGAAAGGAGGAAGGAAGGGAGAGAGGGAAGAGAGGAAAGGTCTCAACTGGGGCTGCCTCTGCAGAAAGTTCTGCTGGGTGGAGGGGAGGGAAGGGAAGGCCAAAAGCAGGAGGGAGAGGGAGTCTGGGCAACGCCATTGTTGAGGTGAGAGATGCAGAGACCAGCTGTGTGGATGGGAGGGAAGAGACCTTCCCTGGTGCAACAAGGAGCGGGTGGGTGGTGAGGAATAAGAGAGGGAGGGAGATGGATGGATTGTAAAAGCAGAGTTGCTGTGAAGTTTTTGTTCAAATATGTTTAAAAGGCATTTTCTCTGGTAGAATACGACCATGGGGGAACCTTAATGTACTATCAAAATGGGTAACAAGTTCAGCAGCTATTTATGGAGTACCTAAAACATGTCCTGAGGGTACAGCGGTCAGCAAGACAGAAAATATCCCTGCTTCTATGCTACTGGAGGAGAAAGGCGATAAACAAAAACACCAATAACGTGACTAGAAATGGAATAGAAAAGCAGAAGGAGGCCAAGTGTGAAGAACACAGAGAGACTGCTGTTCCTAATACAATGGCCAGGGAACTCTTCACCATTTTCTCCATTCTCACTTTTTAAAAGCATTTTTATTGAGATGTAATTCACCTACCATACAGCTTTTGGAAGTCTACTACGTAGTGGTTTTGAGAATATCCATAGAGCTGAGGAAACATCACCACAATCTAACTCCAGAGCCCTGGCCTCATCATGGGAAGGACCGTGTACCCATCGGCAGTCACTAGCGCCCTCCCCCTACTGCCCTCTGGCAGCCACTAACTCATTTTCTGCCTCTATGGACTTGCCTATTCTGGACATCTCTTCCCTGGGGAGTCATGCAATAGTGGTCTTCCATGACTGGCTGCTTTCGTTTAGCACCAGGTTCTCAAGGTCCATAATGAGGCAACTCTCAACATCGGGGAGTAGTGCTCAGAATAGAGGCCGTGGCTGGTGAACCCCATACTGTGTGGCCACAGAAAGTAAAAGCCCGGGCCGCAGCTGCGCGGGAAGGTGGCTTGCCCAGCAGGCAGCTAGGAAGGGCAGGGCAGGGCAGTTAGGTTGGGGAAACCGCCAAAGTCCATTTTTTAGCGTGGACAGGAAGGCTGCAGAGATGGCCTCTGATAATCCAGAAGGCTTTGAAAGTCTCCTTGGGACCCCAAAGCTGTGGAGGCAGTTTGGCTTCAGCAGCCACATGGAATTGGCGTACCGTTCCAGCAGGTACAAGCCTGCGGGGAAAGAACTCCGGAAGATGGGAAAGACTGGTATTGTTGCGATAGTTATGTTTACAAAATTTAAAAATTAACATATTTTAAAAGAAAAATTGACCATTTTAGCACATGTTTCTAAAATGTAGAGGCTTGTCTTTTTTCTAAACAGGAGAAAGAATACAAAATTTATTATGTGTCTAAGCATGACTGTGTCAGACTTCTGTAGGAACTTTTTCTCTTTGAGCAAATTATACCTCGATCGTATCTGTACCAGTCAACTATCCCCACAATAATGCTGAGTAACAAAGCACTCCAAAACTCAGTGGTACCCAGCAATAAGCATTTGGTTCCCTCTTACGTGTCTGTGGGGTGCCTGGGTTTGGATGAAGACTCCGAGGTTTGGCTCCAGTTCCCCATGGGTCGGGTCTCCTCCGTGTGTCTCTCACACATGGCTGGGCAGTGGCTGCCCCAGGATGTGTTCTCACGTGGGCGGCAGGAGCTGAAGAACAAGCCAAACTTCCAAGCACATTTCCACACTGTGTTGTGTCACTTGTGGTCACAACCATCCCCTGCCGGAGGCTGGGAGGTAGACCCCACCCCCGGATTGGAATAGCCCCAGCAGCATGTCCTGTAGCTTGGAGGAAGAACAAAAACCCTGAGGAAGCCAGCACTCGCCAGAGGTGATCAGTGATGGATGTGTTTGCTTTTGCTTCCTTATGAACTATAAATGCATCGCAGTTATTCGTCCTTCTACTTCTTTTAGCCCCTCCTGTCTTTAGTGAGTGTCAGGAGTCTGAGAGGTTCTTTAATCTTAATTAAAAGATATGCCAAGCTTATCAGTACATTTCCTGCCCCAGACCTGGAAACGGCCTATTTTTTTTAACTTCATAACCATTTTAATTGAATTCATTAATTAACATGTAAAATTTAAACTGACACCTAAAAATGTTGCATGTTTTTTGAGTATTGTATGATGCTTTGGCAAATTATACATTGTGTAATGTTCAAATCAGAGTAATCATCTTTCTCCTCAAACACCCATGCTCTTTTTGGGCGAAACACTCAAAATCCTTTCTTGTAGCTTTTTGAACTCTTCAGTACATTATTATCCATAGTTACCTTCCATGCAAGAGCACACCAGGATGCATTTCTCCTACCTGACTCTAACTCTGTGCCCATTGACCAGTCTCTTGCCCTTCTCCCTACCTCTCCCCAGCCTCTGGTTACCACTGACCTATCCCAGCTTCTATGAGATTAACCTTTTGAGATTCCACACATGAGCGAGATCATGCATCTTTGTCTTTCTGTTCCTGGAAGTCTATCTTTTTTAAAAGCTATGCACATGTGAGGTCTAAAAGTCAAGCGATTTATAAAGTAGAAAATATCATGCAGATCCCCTCCCCCAGCACTTTGATTCCTTCCTTCCCTGGAGCAGCTACTGCTACACTGTCACATGGACTTCGTCAGAGATACTCTACATCTCATTCAGTACATATCATAGGGTTTGTTTGGGTTTTTTTTGTTGTCGTTGCCGGGGATTGAACTCAGGGACTTGCACTTGCCAGGCAAGCACTCTAACCACTGAGCTAAATTTCCAACCATCATAGGCTTTTTTTAAACTTGAAAAATGAGTTCCTTTTTTAATTTTACATTGCATAGTGTGTAATAACTTTATTTAAAATGTATATAATTATAGCTAACCCTTCTGTGGCATTTACCATGTACTGGAAGAACTGAAGTCCGAGTGGTGATCTGTGAAATCCAGACTTTCTTTACTGCCTTCTCCAGGCACCAGACGCACCCCACTTTGTATCGTGCTTAGCTAGATCAGCGATTCTCAGGGCGTGGCAATGATTTTACATAGCACGAAGTAGACATTTGTTATTTTAATTTTTAGGAATGTATTTTAATATATAGGAAAAAAACCAAAATGGGGATCAGAAGAAAGCCAGGAATGTCCCACAATTTCCAAGCGGCTTTCATTTCAGAACTGAGTTCTGCTTGTGGCTGGCTGGCTGTCCAGAGCAGAAGGTAACTAGGAGCTCTCATTCCTAACCGCATCTCCATTGCTGTCACTCCAGGTAGTTATGGGCAGTTCCCTCTATCTCTCTCTTCCTCTGCTGCTTCCTCCTCCACCCGGAAGACCCAGCCTCCAGGGAGCTATTCTGAAACTTTGATTAGAATCAAGACATCCCAGAGGGTCTGAGCTTGGTCGGCTCTCAGGCGCCATATATGCCAGCACTTTCTTAGTCAGGGAGGCTGAGAGGAGAAGGGGCTTGCCTGGGGCTACGCAACGAGTTACACAGTCCAGCCATCTACACACCAGGTCCAGTTGGGCGTTCCTGGGGAGGCGAGGTGTGGTGTGCATTCCTGGGGAGGCGAGAAAAGGCAACCACAGTGTTCTAATCTGTTTGGAAAAGGGGAGGATACTTTCTAAACTCAATCAGAATTGAAGAATGAGAGCTGCCTTGAGGGGAAAACCAAGCAAAAATTCATGTTGAAGCAGTGGTTTGAGAACTATGTGTATTCCAGGCTCCTTCCGATCTGACTCTCTGACAGCTTCCTGGCTGTGATGAGCTGAGTAATTTTCTCTGTCAGGCCCTTTTATCATGATGCTTCCACCTTACTACAGGCCTAAAGTAAGAGAGAGACAATGAACCGTGGACTGAAGCCTCTGAAATCATGAGCCAAAATAAACCTTTCTTCATTTAGGTTGTTATTCTCAGGTATTTTGTCAGAGCGATAGAAAGCTAACCAACACGAATATCTTTCCAGAGATAAGATATTCTCTACTTATAGAAATAGGTGTGTGTGTGTGTGTGTGTGTGTGTGTGTGTACCTAAAATATTGTCCCTACAGTTTCAGTTTGGGATGATGAAAAATTTCCTCAGAAGAATAATGTCAGTGGCTATGAAGAGACTCAATACCACTGAACTGTGCAACTTTGAAGTGGTTAAAATGGCAAATGTCATGTTCTGTGTATTTTATCACGGTAAAAAATAATGCATCTACCATCCTTAGTTTCCTCTTCTATTTTTGACTCACCGCATTGAGAAGATCCTTCCAGCACCCCGGGGTGGTTTGTTTTTACTCATCTTGGCTAAGCTGGAAACTATGCTGTCCAGAGCGCCCTTCACAGTAGCCCTTCATGGTTAGCATTGCCAGAAAAGGCGTTGTAGAGATCTGCACAGAAGTGAGAGGGAGACCACTGCTCTCTCGGGGTTGAAGCCCTCACAAGGCCCACCTGTGATCTGCAGGTGCAAGGTGCTGGCAGCTTCCTGCTTCTCCTTGCGCTCACCCTTCACATCTTGCTTCTCTTTCCAGCCTGTGGAAACCCGGGGTGCAGGCTGTAGAGGATTGCCACACCTAGGCACAGCTTCCCTATACCTCCCCGGGGGCCACCGGTCCCACTGGACGGAGCTCCTCTTGTCCTCCAGCTCCCTCCAGGACTTCCACTTCCCACAGTGTGCAGAAGTGTGACCTCTGTAGCAGAGCTCTGATTCTACAGTCGTAGTGGATTTGTTTCCCTGGGAGAAGATGCCTGTTCCATTCCATCCTTTTTCCACCTCATCCTTTTTTTGTTTTTATTTTTTTGAGACAGGATCTCCCTATAGTTCAGGCTGGTCTCAAACTAACTATGCAGCCCAGGAGGGCCTCAAACATGCAATCCTTCTGCTTCATCCTCCTGAGTGCCGCCTCAGCCTTCTTAGAGGCATGTGGCACATGGTGGCTGCCTGTCATTTGGAAGTGTACAATTTAGTGGCATTAAGTGCAGTCTCACGGTATAACCAGTCTCCAGAACTCTTTTCATCTTGGAAAACTGAAACCCAGTATCCATTAAAGAAAAACTTCGCACTTCCCCCAGCCCTACCATTCTACTTTCTATGAGTTTGGCTTTCCCAGGAACCTCCTAGAGGTGGAGTCATACAGTAGTTGCCTTTTTGTGACTGGGTTGTTTCATCTTGCATAGTGTCCTGAAGGCTCATCCATGTAGAAATGTGTGTCGGAATTTTATTCCTTTTTAGGGCTGAATGACATTCCCCTGCATGTATACACTAGGTTTTCTTTGGCTACCCATCTGTCAGCAGCCACCTTGGTTGCTTCTACCTCTTGGCTATTGCGAATGGTGCTGCCATCTCATTAGTTTTTAGTGGCTGCGCCGTGTTTCACCGGAATAGAAGATTAAGGTGGCAAGCACAGACTTTGGAGCTGAAAGGACCCAGGTTTGAATCCCGCCTCCAGCCTGAGCACGCACACTGTGGAATCTTGGGCACATGGTGTGTGTTCCGTGACAGAGGATGCACCTTTGCTGTTGTCGCCGGAAAAGGTTCGCCTCTTACAAGCACGGTCTCGGCGGTCCCACCCTGCAGCCCTGAGTCTCCCTAGGTCTTTTCGGCCCGGGACTCTGTCAGCCGGAGCCCTCACGCTCAGCTCTGCTCTCCAGCCCCAGGAGCCTCTAGCTGCAGAAGCAAGAAAGCTTCCTTTTGTGGCTGTTTTCACTTCCTTTCCCACTTCCCGGGGTTCAGCATCACATCCTCCAGATAGTGGTTTTCACCGGGGTTGGGGGAGGTGGGGCCTGCTCGCAGGGCACATCTGGCAACATCTGGAGACATTTCTGGTTGGGGGTGCAGGGGCCAGTCTAGCTCGGGAGTTAGTGCGGCGAATATTTGGGAACATAGTCGTGCGTCCGTCGATGGCAGGCCTATGTTCTGAGAAGGGCATCGTCGGGAGATTCCAGACATGCACACGTAGAGGACACCTACGTGAACACGAATGGCCGTGTTGTCACCAGGCGATGTAATCTCACGGGAGCATCGTCACATCTGAAGTCCAACGCAGGCTGCAACATCGTTACGTAGCATGTGACTTTATGTATTTCCAAACACATCTATAAAGCTGCAAACCTAAGTGCGTGTATTTAAAAAACCAAAACGGGCCCCAGCTGTGGCTTTCTTCTTTCCCTTAGTAACACCGGCTGTGGCATTTCAAGCAGGTAAGAGCCCCCCACTAGAACTGAGTTGCCTGACTTGGAATCCTGGTCTTCCTGGTTGATAGCAGCATCATCTGACCCCGGCACCCCTCAGTTTCTTCCTCTGCAAAGTGGAATAACAGCACGTACTTCACAGAGGCAACTGTCTACTACTGTCTGCCTTCCTCGTGTTCGTAAAGAAGCGGGAGGGCTGGCTGCTCTCGCACACGGGAACATCCTAGGATCAGAGCTGAGCTGTGGCGGATGTAGGCTGCTCACAAAGTCAGCACCTGTTGCTGGCCCAAGGCTTCTGCAGCTTAAGCAGTGCTTCTGAGAGGAGTACATGGTTTGGGTTGGTTTGTTCGTTTGCCTTATTCTGTTTGGCCTTGGTGGAGGCAGCAGCGGGTCTAGAAGAGAGAAGGCCACCAGCCCTGTGAGAGAGGTGACAGCAAGATTTCTTGCGCAGGCTTCGGGGGCTGGGGTCCAGCCCTTTCTGCCCTGATACCTTGAGTCCCCCACTACCCTTCTGGATCCCACCTCCCCATCCCGGCTGGTCCCAGCTGTCCACCAGGCTGGAGCAGGGCCCTGCCTTATCTCCAGACGCCTCTTATCTGCCCGCCCATCTGTGGACAAATGGCCAGCCGGCTGGCTCCTGGTCACCCCGCCTGGGGGGGCGGCCTCCTCTCAGGCCTGTGTCTGGCAGTTTGGGCTGGAGCCCAAGGTGGGGGGTCTCCTGATGGAGGAGGCCCAGCCCAGCCCCACCACGGGGGCTTCAAACCCCAGAGCAAGGCGGCCTGGACATTCCATTCCCCGGAACAGGAATCTCATCCTACCCTACCCCCATTGCTGATCTTCATGGCAGGCCCCAGGGGATGGGAGAGGCCTGCAATTGTCATTCCGCTGCACAGATGAAGAAACTGAGGCTCGGAGGGGGCTGAGAAATGTTGCAGGCCGCACAGAAGGCAGTGGTGTTCTGGAATTAGAACCCGGGCCACTGAGCTTCTGTCCTGTCCTGGGCTCTGAAAAGGAGAGAGAGCCGCAGAGCCCACACTCCAGCCCCCACCCTGCCCCCAGGCTGCATCAGGGACAGAGCTCACACCTTCTTGGTCCTTGGTTTCTTCACCTCCCAGAGATAAAGCGGATCAGCAGACAGGCCTACTCTGGCTCCCAGAGCCGGCCACGCGCAGGTGGAAGCTGGCAGCATGGCTGGTGTGCGCGGGCCCCAGCTCGCCCTGCCTGGTCCGAGTCTCACCTTTCCCACTTACCCTGCACCTTACCTTTGGGTGATCATCATGCCTCCTTCTCTGTCCCTTCCTTTCCCCATACAGAAAATGGGAGAAGTGGTGTCCTTACCTTCTGGGGTGGTTATGAGGACAGACTGTGTTACTCTGCATAGAACATTTGGGACACAGAAGTGGCCACCAGGGTGAGTTGCTGTGATTTTTATCAGCACCATGCAAAGGTAGAACATAGTCTAGCAGTGGCAGTGCCCGGGTTGATAACTGGGCTGTACTGTGTGAACAGGAGCAGCTGACTCAACATCTCTGGGCCTCTGTTTTCTTGTCTAGGAAAAGGGACAGTGGGTCTTAGAGACCTGAATGAGACGCTTGATGCAGTGCTGCCCCAAGTAGCCAGGGTGGGGCTGGGGGCTGCCAGTGACCCTCAGGAAGGTGTCTGTATAGAAGACGGAGTCAGCCTTGGGCCTTTGTTTACAGAGCCCATCTCTCCTCTGATGGATGCGGCCCGCAGACGTCTGTTTGCAAGTCTCTCCTGGAAACATGAATCGGGGTCTGTTTGGAGAACACGTGCACTTCTCTGTCAAACATTTCCCCCGAGATTTGGCCACGGAGCCCTGGGAAGGCAGAGCAGAATGTGTCCCAGATTGTCCCTGCAGACAGAGGCCAGGATGCGAGCTGCGGCCCCCTGTGGTCAGGCCACGCACGGACAGCCTGGGCTCTGCCCTCCCTGGCCTCAAGGGGCTCTCCAGAAAGCAAGATAAAACCTGGGCTCGACCAGAAGGCAGGGAGCTAGCGATAAGGACCCATCTGCTTCCACTCTTGGTCCTCTGATCCTCCATGGCAGCTCCTGTGAGAGCTTTCAGAAATGTAAACCTCGTGACTCTGCAGCTCACAACCCTCCAGAGGTTCCCTCCTCAGTGGGATCAAGATCAGCATCCTTAAAAATGGCCTCGGTGGTCTTGCAGGGTTGTCCTGCTGCCGCTGGGACCGGACTTCTTCCTCCAGACACTGGTTCTCTTCCACACCTTTCCCAGTCCCTAGCCCTGGGCTGATGGTGGCCTGTTCACTGCCTGGTCGCCCACACTCAGGCTGAGCCTGGCACTGTCCTCCTCAGAGCCCTCCCAGCACCCTCCCATCTCGGTAGCTGCCCCTGCCTCCAAGGCCCTACCAGTCTTTGGGTCTGTGTGTGTGTCTGCACACTCATTCCATTTCCACCGTCTAGCTGTGGCTCTAAGAGCTGAGGCCACATCTAGTTTTCCCATCAGCGTGTGCCCAGATCCTGGAGTGATGCTGGCCCCGCAAAGACTCCCTACAAAGGTTTCTTCGATGAATAAATGCTGGGCCATAAGAAGGCTTCATGCCATGCTCTGGGAGATCAGAAGGCAGACGGTTGGGTCCAGTAAGAAGGACATCAGAGACCTCTTCGGGCAAATGGCATTGAAGCTGGATCTAGCGCAAGGGGTGCTGGAGCACTTGCCTGACATGCATGAGGCCCTGGGTTCCATCTCCAGTGCAGCAAACAAAAGTAAATGTAAAAATGAAGCTGGGTCTTGGTAAACGAAGGGAAAAGAGAGAACCGTGCTGAGGTCATGGAAGGCCCCTGGGCTGAGGGCAGCTTGAGGAAAGGCAGCCTCTGTGAGGTGCTGAGACCACAGGCTACTAACTCAGCCACCATGGGCAACCCCTGAGCCTCAGTTTCTCTCTCCAGAGTGTGGGGATGATTATACTCATGCCACAGATGTAGCTCAAAAAAAAAAAGAAAGAAAGAAATGGCACCATGATCACCAGCTTTCATTTCACTAGCATTCCAATCTGAAGAAGGAGGTGTTACTGTCTGCATTTTTACCTGTCATACATTCACTTAACTATTTATTTGCCTATTTTTGCAGTACTGGGGATTGAACACAGTACTTCCCACATGCAAAACAAGTGTTGTACATGTTTTTATTTTATTTTTATTTATTTATTGGGTGCTGGGGATTGAACTCAGGGCCTTGTGCTTGTTAGGAAGCGCTCTACCACTGAGCTAAATCCCCAACCCCTCTACATGTTTTTAAAAGTGCTACTTTTTAAATTATTTTAGTTTATTAGTACATGTGTCTAGTACATAATGTTTACGTACCTTGTCTGGAGTTGGTACACATACATAACACATTCTAGTTTCTTTTCTTATCCCTTATCCCTTCCTTCCCTCCCTCTTTTCCCTTCCATCTCTTGATCCCCTTCCCTCCTGAGAACGATCTATCTCCTTACTTCCCATTATCTGTCTTTTATTTTGCTCTTTATTTATATTTTGGGTTTTTCATACAAGAGAAACCATGGAGTACTTAAGCTTGTGCATGTGATTTTTTGCACCCAACATCATGGTCTCAAGGTGCATCCATTTTTCTACAAATGACTCCAGTTTACCTTTCTTTATGACAGAATAGTACTCCAATGTGTGTAAAAACCACATCTTCTTTAGTCATTCATCTGCTGAGGGACATATAGGTCACTTCCAAGATTTAGCTATTAAGAATTGTGCTGCTATAAACATGAGTAAGCATGTTTCACCGTATGACGTCTTTTACTCTTTCAGGAAGATAACTAGAAGGGGAATATCTGGGTCAAGTGGAATTTCTAGTTCTAGTCTTTTCAGGAATCTCCACACTGATTTCCAAAATAGTTGTACTAGTTTACATTCCCACTAGCAGTGGAGAATGGTTCCCCTGTCCTTATGCAGCCTCTCCAGCATTTGCTATTATCTGATTTTTTGATGATGGCCGAGTCCAAAGTATAGTGCACGTTCGTGTTTTTTGCGGAACCATCTGAGAGTAAGTTGCTGATAGAGTGCCCCTTCTCACTGGAACAGCTTCAAGTTCATTCCCCACAAAGAAGGACAATCTCCTACAAATCCCAACGCGGCCACCACCATGGAAAATTAACACTGACATATTGCTACTGAATCCTCAGATCCCACCCAAGATTCTGCACTTACTAGCTTCTCTTTGGTTTCCTTCAGTCTGGAGCAATGCCTCAGACTTTCTGTGATTTTTCTGACCTTAACTTTTCCCCTCCCTCTCTCCTTTTCTTTCCTTTCTTTCCTTTCTGTCTGTCTGTCTGTCTTTCTGGGGCTACTGAGCTACATCTCCAGTCCTTTTTATATTTTATTTCACTGAGTTGCCCAGCCTGGCCTCAAACTTGCAATCCTCCTGCTTCAGTCTCCCAAGTAGCTTGGATTACAGGGGTGTGCTCCGCCCTAGGAACCTTGCTGGGTTTTTTTGTTTTTGTTTTTGTTTTTTTTGTGTGTGTGTGGTGTCGGGGATCGAACTCAGGCCCTTGTGCTTGCAAGGCAAGCACTCTAATCACTGAGCTAAATCCCCAGCCCCTCCTTGCCGTTTTTTAAATGACGGGCTAACTACTTTCTAGAACGTCTCTTCACCGGGCTTTGTCTTAGGATTAGTTCAGGACGTGCGTGTTGAGTAAGAACATTACAGAAGTGGCGCCGTTTCTTCAGCCTGCCTTGCTTAAAGGTGAGGACATGGAGGATGTAGGGAAGGAGAGAAGGAAATGAGATGAAAACACAGACTTGGGAAAGTATGTATTATATTCTACCTGAAGTCTTTTCTGCTTGGACTGTCTGCATTTTCTAGATAGTCTTTAAAGCTGATCCTGGCTGCAACCCTCCTGACGTCAGGTGAGAGACTAGACCGAGTAGGCGTCATTCGGAAGGGGGGGGGGAACTCGACAAGGGTGCAGTGCTCCCAGTGTCCTTTAGGTGGCGCCCAATTCTCCGGGGAAAAGGGAGCCCCCGGTGATTAATTCCCAGGGAAGGACCAGGTCCTGCCGGGGGGTGCCGGTTCCTTCCGGTGGGAAGCAGCTCCCCACGCCCTGCCCCTCTGCAGGAGCGCCCAGCATTCATTCCTTCATTCGGCACAGCCAGTGCCTCTCGCTTACTCTCGCCACTCTCAGACCGCAGCACACGGCAGCCGGTAGGCCCGGGTGGTCGGCCTCAGAGTCCAGGAGACGTATGCTGAGGTCCTGCTTCTGCGCCTTTCTGGCTGCAGGACTCTGAGCACTTTCCTGAGTCTCTAAAAAAGGACAGACCAAGAGATGGAGGAGAGGAAGGAGACAGAGAAAGAATTAAGATGTGTCGTGCGCATGTACCAACTCCCCACAATGAAAGTCGGCGTTATGTATCACAAACGTGTCTTAATGAAAGTAAATACAGACTAGGAGAAGCAGGGAGGCTGCGGCTTGGCCAGGTGGGGGTCCAGCTTCATCCCCAGCCCCCGCGCCCCGCCCTCCCCCTTAGCCCTCCTGGAGTCCCGCGTGCAGCCCCTGCGCAGGCCCCTCCTGCCCCGAAGGCAGGGACCCAGGAAGGAGGCCGCAGCGCCCCGGGGCGGCCGGGGCCCCTTGGAGCCAAACAGCACATTGGGGGCGCTCTGCGTGCTGCCCATGGCTTGGGGCTCATCGCCTTGAAAGTACAGGACGAGGGTCCCTGGCCATGTGCTGCGTCCAGGGCAGGGGGATTTCCTGCACTGTGCCTCGTTTCTTCCTCTGTGCAATGGAGGCAAGGGCGCTTTTCTCCTAGGAGGTGGTGGCCATGCTGTGGATTGAAGTGCTTCCTCAGCCTTTTCCCAGAGGCAGGACGAATGTAAGGGAGCTCTGCAGAGATGGCACCTGGCTCAGAAGAGGCTCCTGGGGGGCAGGGGCCCAAGGATTGGTCACCCCAGGTGACCTTTAGTGCTCTCCACACCACCCCTAATAAGTCTTCAAGTACAGGTGGCAATCTGTGATGTTCAGTGCACTCCCACAGGCATGACTTAATGTGACCCTGGCTTTATACTTTTTAAGTTTGGGGGTTGGTGCCGGGGATCAAACTCCCAGGGCCTTGTGCTTGCTCCACAAGCGCTCTACCACCTGAGCTAAACCCCCAGCCCCATAGTGGCAATTTCATTAAAGGTGTAGTTTAGTTAGCTTTTTGTTTTGTTTTGTTCTTTTTAACTTGTTGGCCCTAATCACCAATTATAGAACAATTAGGGGAAAACTGACATAATAGACTGTTAGAAAAACCACTGTTGGGACTGGGGATTTAGCTCAGTGGTTAGAGTGCTTGCCTTGCAAGCACAAGGGCTGAGTTCAATGCCCAGCACCAAAAGCAAAACAAAATAAAACAGAGAAACCACTATTACTAATACTTCTTTGTCAGGCACTGCCTAAGCATTTTAGATTTTCTCAATTAACTGTCACGGGGAGGCTCTATTCTTCAATTTTCCATTTTCCTCCATTTTTTTGAGGCTTGTAGACTATGAAGCCATTTGCCTAAAGCCATTCAAACAATATTTCATGGAGCTATGTAGTACTGGAGCCCTAGTACTCCTGGGAAGTGTACTTTAAAAGCTCACTTTAAGGGGTTGGGGATTTAGCTCAGTGGTTAGAATGCTCACCTTGCAAGTGCAAGGCCCTGAGTTCAATCCCTGGCACCAAAAAAAAGCTCACTGTGTGATCCATATGTGTCTATGCCCATGTATATATTTACTTTTACTTTCTGGTAAATACATGCTTTTAAATTTTTTGAAATGTTTGGAATTTAATTCGCCAAATTTTTTTTTCTGTTTTTTGGTTCTGGGGCTCAAACTCAGGAACTTGTGCTTGCTAGGCAAGCACTCTACCACTGAGCTAAATCCCCAATTCTCACTTTATTCTTTGGTTGCTGGGGAAACTGAGGCTTGGGAAGGCAGATGTGAGTTTCCTGAAGTCACACATCCAGCCAGCATCAAAATCCAGGTGTAGGTTGTGCAGTGGGCAAGAGAAGGAAGCGGGCAGTCCCAGATTTGCACCTTGGCTTCGCAATAATCAAAGCCATGTGGCATCAAGCAAGTCGCTTCCCCTCGCCGAGTTTCCGTTTCTTCATTCCTCCAGGGAGAGTATCACAAAATTGTTTCAAGGGTTAAATAAAAGAGATACAGGGTGCCCACCTGGTTTGGGCATTTGGAGCAAGAACACATCTTTCATGGCTGAGTGACCCCCTTCCGGGTGTGGGGATTTGTCTCGTCTCATTCTACTTCTTGTGTCTGTCTACCTGGTGTGCTTTCCCCAACTCCGTCTCCCTCCTGCATCTCCATGGCACAGTCTGTGTCAGCGCTGGGAGGTGGGCTGGGTGTGGCTTGCTCATTTCAGCCCAGCCAGTAGCAGATGCTTTCCCTGAGTAAAGACAACGCCTGCCACTGGGGCACTTAGTGTGCCTCTGGCAAGCACATTCTCTGCCTCTTTTCACTGGACACTGCCAGCCTTCCAGGCAGGGCCACTAGTCTCCTGCCTGCCCCACCCACGCTGGAACTGGAGCTAGAAAAGGAAAGGAACGTGCCCTGTGGGCCAGGACCAGGACGAGGCAAGCCAGGTGCCCGGTGCGAAAGCCCAAGGGGCATTCGGTCTAGCGGGGCTGGGACCCAGCCCTGGGGCTCTGCGGCTCCAGGCTTCTTGAGCACACAGTGGATCATCAGCTGTGCTTATAAAGCACACGTATCTGGAACACAGCTCACACTAAATCCGGGGGGCTAACTCATGAAGTCCCCTTCTGGTTCTCAGTCCCTGCTTTCCACATACAGCGTTATGTCATCCTTGCTCACACCGCAGCCAGCCCTCGAAGGCTTTACCCAGGTAGCTGAGGAGCCCCACACCGTTGCTCCACTCTTATCTCCAACATCAACGACCCACTCCTGTGCGGTGGGCCGAACAGCTCCCACCTGCATGCCTTCCAGCCCCGTGTCATCTATTTATAGGCACCTGGATGCCATTCCGGTTAATGTGGCAACAGTGGGGCCAGCTTCGCGCAGAAGCAGCAGAATCTTCCAGCCAGCCTGGGGAGGTCCGAGGAGCGTCCCTGCCTCCGCGGTTTCTGAGGAAGCAGGCTGTGTAGGGGGCATTTGCTCCCCTGTCTTTGCCTCCAGCACTTTCGTCTGGACAGTAACATCTCCTGTCTCCAGAAACCACTCTGTGCAGGTTCCAGCTGGGCGCGGAATTAGACCCGGATGGCAATTAGCTGATAAGGCCCTGACCTCACCAGGGTCGGCTGGCTGGAGCCTGCCCTACAGCCCCCACCCTGGGCCTCCTGGAGGCTCAGAGCCAAGGACCTTGGTTCAAGGCCTTGGGCAAGTCCCTTGCCCTCTCTGAGCCTCTGATTGCCGGTCTGCGAAATGGAGCGTGTTCTGACCTCCCAGAGCTCCTGAGGAAAGCCAGAAAGACAGTAAGAGCTGGGTGTGGCGGCACACGCCTGTAATCACAGCACTCTGGGAGGCTGAGGCCAGAGGATCTCAAGCTTGAGCCCAGCCTGGGCAAGTTAGCGAGCACCCTGTCTCAAAATACGAAATTGACAAAGGACCGGGGTGCAGCTCAGTGCAAAGGCCCTGGATTCAAGCCGCAGTTCCGAGAAAAGAAGGAAGAACCGGAAAGTGTCCTGGGGCAGTGCCCTGCCGACTGCAGACACTTGTAGAACTGCAGCCTTTCTGGACTGTTCATGCAGAGGAACGTCCTGCCTGGGAAATCAGTGGACGTGGGTCTGGCCCCTACGTCCCCGAGCTGTGCACCCTCCGGCCACCTGCCTGTTTCCTGTCTTCCAGTTCGACAACGTCTGTGTCCTGCCCTCCCTGCCTGCGTCTTGCAGATGCTGACGCACAAGGGGCAGGAGGACCGAGGGGCTAAGAAGACAGGCTTCGCGTCACACACCTGTGTTCAAGAGCAGCCTTGGCCACGCCCTGGGGAGTTACTAACCCTGAGACTCTGGTGTTCCCACCCAAAAATGAGGGCAATGATGGGATTTGGAGCAAGTAATTTCGCCTCAGAACGACCCAGGACAGCTCAGGCAGAGCGGTGAGTAGCCCTTGAGGCCCCACGGATGAGCTACGGGCTGGCACAGGGTCAGACGAAAAAGGGCGACTTTCTCTCAGCAGACCTGTTTTCTGCTCAATGTGGGGTATAGAGCCGTGGAGCCGTGTAATAGCTGTGCGCCTCTGTCAAATTAGTCAACCTCTGCGCCTCGCTTTCTTCATCTGGAGAACAGGATGATAATCATGTCTACTTCGTGGTTGTTTGAGAACTAAGTGTGCTAAGGTTTTTAAAGGGCTTCATGCTGCCTGACACTGCTCAAGTCTTGGTCCTTTTCATTTCTATAATTGTGAAGTTTTTGTTTCGTCCTTATTTCAAGTTGTCTTTGAAGCCCACGGTGAGTGAGACCCCAGGCATGGCCCTGCCTGCTCTTGCTCCTTGTCTCTGGCCAGTCCTCCCCCATCAAGGCCATTTCTCCAGGGTAGGATGAGAGGGTGGGGCCAGGGTAACTGAGTCACAGCGAGGAGGATTCCTGAGGGACCTCTGGCTGGATGGAGGTGCCCTCTGTGCTACCCCCTCCTCCCACTCTGCAGCTCTGCCCCTGAGAGGAAGCAGAGCCCCCCAGCAGTTATGTGGGCCCACCCTGGCCTGGGCTGGGAAGGAAGGGCCACGTGGGCATCCTGGGAGGTGGCCCAAGTGCTGGCACGTGCACACAGCCACATACACTATCACACAGACACCTCTGTGCACACAGACACCTCTGTGCACACAGACACCTCTGTGCGCACAGACATGCCCTGACCTCGACCCCCACCAGAGGCTGGTGTTGCTGGATGTGGCCCCTGAGCCCCCCAGAAAGGACCCCAGACACAGCACAGGTGTCCCACCCACCCTGATGAGGCTCTTGCACCTAGACCCACCCTATCTGCACCTGTGTCCCTAGGCAGCTGCTTGCTTCCTGAATGGCTGAAATCGTGTGGGTTTTAGCCAAATCCCACATCCGGGCAGGACTTCAGCAACCTGACCAGACGAGAGATATTAGATCGCCCTCACAGAGCTTTGAGAAAGTGCTTAATGACAGCGGGTAGAAAATATTCTTCGTTTTTATTTTTGCTTTGTAAATTTTGTTCTTCCTCATTTGTAGAATAAATAATAATAATACAGGTGGGATTCTGATACGGCAAACCTGGAATGTGGTAGGCACCGTCCAGTCTAAATCTGCTTCCGGCCTTTTGTAACTGGCAAGCGGGGGGCCCAGCTAGGAAAAAGGTCTTTCCCAGGGTAGACGTGGACTTGGGTGTTGCCTCTGACTGGCCACGTGACCTTGGTCACATCATTCCATCTCTGGCCTCAGATTTCACATCAGGAAACGGCAGCCAGGACGTGGCCATTCCCATGGGCTCCAGCATTTCCACATGTCCTGGGATGTGTCTCCCACTTGGTGCTGGCAGACAGTTCCAGTCCACGGGGCTGTCGCACCAGGGCAGTGTCCGGGGCTGCAGGGTAGAATTCCAGGTGTGGACGTGGCATGGGCTGGAGCAGGAGGGTGTTTGGTGGTGACTTGGGATTAGGTTTTGATCCTAAACACTGAGCCTCAGCTCAGTCAGACAGCATCAGCTTCTTTTGCCTCTGATGACCCCAAATATGGCGCTGTTTCCAGGGATGGGAAAGAGGACGTAGAAAGTAACAGTCGATTAATGACTAGCCTGGTGTGGTGGCCCATTGCCTGTAATCTCAGAATTCTAGGAGGCTGAGGCAGGAGGATGGCAGATTTGGGCCCAGTCTAGACAACTTACCAACTTAGGAAGATCCTGTCTCGAAATAAAAAATTAAAAAGGACTAGATTATAGCCCAGTGTGAAGGCCCTGGGTTCAATCTACAGCACCAGGGAAAAAAAAAAAAAAAAAGAACCACCAAACCAACAAACAGGCAAGGTAATAACTAGGTAAATGGTTATGTCCGTGTGGTAGAATATAATGTAGTCTCTCAAAAGAATTCAGTAGACTTGCAAAGATGTCCAGAAAGTGAAGAAGGCAAAGTGCCAGACACTATAATGTGATTCTAAATGTTTTTTTAAAATAACTTGTTCTATGGATCAGATGAGTCTCCTTTGACCATGTGTCAGAGGCTCAGTCGCAGCCAGTGGCCGCTTCTGGGAGGCAGCGGAACCTTCAGGAGGTCCGGCTTGGTGGGGGAAGTGAGGTCACTGCGGATGTCCGACCCCAGCCCTCCTTGTCCCTCCTCTTTGCCTCCTGGCTTCCTGGAATCAAATGCATCCCACCACCATGATGCGCTCCTCTGTCACAGGGCCAGACACTCAACGACTAAAACTTTGAAAGCCAAACAAACGTCCTCTCCAAACACCTTAGGTGTTTCTTCACAGTAACGGAAAGCTGACTTTCTTTTCTTCAATGGTCCCGTTTTAAAAAAGAAAAAGCAACCGTGACAAACTCTGTATACATACATGTACTCAGAAATAAGATGCACAGGATCGAACGAGAGCAGATAACCCAGAAGGACACAAAGTTGTTTGCCTGGAGTGTGGGGTATATAGGGAGGCAAGATGTGGCAAAAGAGGAGGCGGAGGAGAGAGAAAACTGACTTCTAATATAGTGCACATGCATGTGATGGGTATAGGTTAAAAGATTTTTAAACCAAAAAGCTGGTGGCTGCAGTACTGGGGACAGATGAGAGGGGCCAGCATGGTGACAGGGACACCAGTGGGAGGCGCAGCTTCCACAAAGTCAGGAGGAGACGCTGGCTTGGGCCCCGGGTGGCCATGGGTGGAGAGAGAAGGATGAATGGGAGAAGCACCCACCAGATGAAATGACCGGGACAAGGGAGGACTCGGCGAGTGGGGTGGTGAGGAAAGGAGGCATCGAGGATGATTCCCAGACTGCTGACGGGGTGACCCCGGAGTCCTCCTCAGCCCTCCTGTGTTCCTTCCTCCGTAGCGTGGCTGCAATGTCCAGGGACTGGAGGCCTGGCCCGTGCCCATGCCACAGAGTCTTTGCGCTCACGTCCACTCCATTATTGTGTGCCCACTGTGCAAGAGAGATGCTCCGTGCATTCTCTTTAAACCCCCAGGAGGGATAAAGTGATACAGAAATTCCGCACTGTGGGTGCAAGAGCCCTAGAAGGGGCTTTGGGGTTTCAAGAAGAGAAGGGAGGGTCACGTGCTTAGAGAGCTCCTGGAAGGCTTTTGGGAGGAAGTGGCTTTTGAAGGGCGGGTGGGATTTGGATGCACAGATATGGGCAGTTTGTTTTTTTAAAAGGAAATTCTTCCCATTTTTAAAGGATCAACTCAAAGCCCGCCTTCCTGCCTTCTGGGTCCTGCTGGCCAGAATGAGTCTTGTTTTCCTGAACTCACTCGGAGCCTTCCCAGGGCTGTGTGCAGCCACCACCGTGTCAACAGATCTCGCCTGAGGTCTGAGCAGCCTCTTTGACCACACTGCCCTGGAGCCCGCATCATCCCTTCGTGGAGGTGGCTCTCAGAAAAATATGTGCCGAGTCGTGTGCAGTGACATACACCTGTAATCACAGCTACTTGGGAAGTAGGCAGGAGGATCACAAGTTCAAGGCCAGCCAGGGAAACACAGCAAGACTCTTGTCTGAAAATTTTTAAAAATGAAAAATAAAAGGCCCAGGGAGGTGGCTTGTTGCTAGAGTGACCCCAGGTCACTCCCCAGAACCTCCCTCCAAAGTGTTGCACGAAGAGGTACAACCAATCTTGCAGCTAATTTTTATTTGACAACCCAGTGCATTTTTATCAGTAGATTTAGTAACATCCACATTTTAATTTTTGTCTGTGCAAGAACTCAGCGAGCATTCCCCAGTATCTTTATTTCCTGAACCAAGCCAGGAAAACTTGTTTCTTAGAAACAAGGAATAGTGGTTTGCGATATGTCAGGCCCTGTACACAGTGCTTTATAGTCTTTATCTACACGGGCTTTTGATGTCCATTTCACAAGCGGAAAGCAGAGATTTAGCAAGACCAGCAACTTCAGTAGTAACTCCAGAGATGAGATTAGAATCCCAAACATACATGTGCTCCCTCCCATGTTCGTATAAAACTCTGTGTGTGCCCACACGCACCAAGTCAAGTGTGTAAAGTTAGAGGTTAGTCTTGGAGAGCTTGGAGAGCACTTGAGCTGGCAAACCAAGGACTTGAGTCTATGAACATACATTATTCATTTAAATTTGCCCAAATGGTAGGTTCTCCTTTTTTAGAGCCAAATAATATTCCATTGTATATATCTATCATGTTGTCTTTATTCATTCATCTGTTGACAAACATGTAGGCTGCTTCTGTACCTTGACTCTTGTGAATAATACCATGGTAAACATGGGGGGCTGCAAATACCTCTTATGATACTGGTTTCAAGTCCTTTGGATATACCCAGTAATGGGATTGCTAGATTGGATGATAATTCTATTTTTAATTTTTGAAGAACCTTCTTATTTTTTTCCGCACTGGTGTATGTTAGTCAGCATTTTGTCATGAGGATAAAATACCTGACATACACAGCTTCAAGAGAAGTTTGTTTTGGCTCATGATTTCAGAGAGTTCAGTCCCTGGTCGGCTGGCTCCAAGGCAGGAACATCATGGCAGAAGGGCCTGTGGGAGGAAAGCTGCTCACCTCGTGACAGCCAGGAAACAGAGAGAAGGCCCAAAGCGAGAGAAGGGGGCAGGGGACAGGATATGCCCTTCAAACATCCACTCCAGTAACTTTTTCCTCCAAGCAGGTCAACTGTTATAAGCACATTCAGCCATGAGCTCTCCCACAGACAAATCCATCAGTGAGGTTAGTGCCTCACAGTCTAATCACCTTCCCACACCCTCACCTCTGAACATAGGAGCCTTCAGGGGCACATTTTTGATCCAAACCATGACATCTTAGTACTAATTTTCATTCCCACCAACAATGTACAATGTGTTCCCTATTGTCCCTGTCCTTGCCAACACTTGTTAGTGTTTGTCTTTTTTTTTCCCCAGTGCTGGGAATGGAACCAAAGGCCTTGTGCATGTCAGGCAAGAGTTCTGCCACTGAGTTACATCCAGCCCTCTCTTCTGTCCTTTTGATTGTAGCCATTGTGACAGATACGAGGTGAAATCTCAGTGTGGTTTGGTTTGCATTACCCTGATGATTACTGGTACTGAGCACTTTTTCATATTATCTGTTAGCCACCTATCTTCTTTTGGGAAATGCCTAGTCAGGTCCTTTGCCTATTTTTAAAATCAGTTTATTTGTGGGTTTTGCTAGTGGTTTGCATTCCTTATATATTTTAGATATTAAGCCCTTGTCAGATAAATGGTTCTCATCACCTCACTTATATGAGAATTTAAAATAGACAAGGTCATGGAAGTCCTGAGTGGAGTCCAAGTAATCAGGAGTTGAGAATTGTCTAAATTTTCTTTGTGGCAGCCCCCAGCTATGGTGAGGATTTTATGGAACAGGGACCCCGAAGGGGTCAGCAGATAAACGATAAATACAAAAGTTGTTATTGTTTAATAAATATCCATTTCAGCTGGGTGTAGTGGTGCATTCCTGTAATTCCAGAATTTAGGTAGCCTGAGGCAGGAGGGTCACAGATCCAATCCTGGGTGACTTAGTGAAAATAAAAACTTGTTTAAAAAAACCTTATAACACTGGGGAGGTAGCTCGGTGGTAGACTATACCTGGGTTCAATCCCTAGTACTGGAAAAAAATTCCATTACTTTTCTTCCTCTTCTCTCCCTTTCCCTTGGACGATTGAGAAGCAGACTTCGAAGCCAAGCAGATCTGAGCAAAATGTTGGGTCTGCTACTGATGCTGGGCGAGCCACTTCACCTCTCTGGGTTTTGATTCCTTCATCTACAGAACCAGGACAGTGACAGACACTATGCCATTGCTGTTTAAGTGAACTAGGAGATACACATGCTGAGCCTAGTCAACAAATTGGTAGTTACTATTATTAATCCCTTCTGCTCTGAATCTGTCTCTAAGTGGCTGAATGGCCTTGGTAAGACCCTTTCTCTGGGAGGCCTCAATTTCCTAACTTGTGCAGTGAACTACGTCAGCATTTCCAAGTATAGTACCCTAGATGATTTTATGGGCTAGAAAACAAGCCTTTGTTCCTTTAAGTTACAAGTATATTTTGATGCAAAGAGAAAAAAATAAAACTAAGAACACATATGATTTCATGGATATTGTTTGCAACGAAGCTAAGTAAAAAGCAATGATTTAAAATAAAAAGCATTAATTAAATGACAGATGAGGTGGTACAGATGTGGCGGAAGTAAGAAAGGTGATCTTCATGCAACCCGGGTTGGGAAAGTCTGGACTCGATGATCCAGCTTCGACTGTACGTCTACCTGGAGAAACTCTAACTTGTGAGTGAGTTGGTAGGGAACCTCTTGTGTTTCCTCTGCCCATTTTGTAAGTGGGCAGGGTTCTATGGGCCACATTGCCAGGAGTTTGGGCTAATGCCCCTTCAGTACACGTTGCAAAAATAACATAAATAATTCATCCCAGGACTTCAAACATGCCACCTCAGATGTATGGCGGGAGATTACAGGTTTCCAAGAAGCAGCCCCTCCATCATTCCCTGGCTTACAGGCTCGCTGGAGAGCGGAGATCAATGCTTTGGTTTTATGGGCAGCTGAGCCACGTGACTGGGCCCCAAATCCTTTGCTTTATGGGTTGTTTACACATTCCTAGTGAGAAATGGTTTACATTCTGGGCCCTGAGCGTGCTCCTAAATCAGCTGCCGGGTTCTTGCGGTTGGAGTGAAAGAGATCTGTGTGTCGGTGGGCACCAGGAGGCGAGGGAAGGACAGAGAGGGAGGCTGGCTGAAGCCTGGGGAGGGGCCTCCAGAGACCCTGGTTTCCTGCCCTGGGCCCCAGAAGCTCTTGCTGAGGGGGCGGGGAGGCTGTGCAGGGCCTGCAGTGGGGAGAAACCAAGGGGGACACACACAGTTACGCAAGGTGTCCTGGGCTCTCACTCTGTGTGGACCTTTGGCACACATCGTCTCACTGAGTTCCCACCACAGCCCTGGGAGGCTGGAATTAGTCCCAGTTTTGGATGAAGAACCAGAGGCTTAGAGAAGTGAAATGAGTAGTTCTCAATTCCACAGCTGGCTCTGGAGTGTCAGAGAAGGGGTCCAGCTCTGCTCTGATCAGGGCAAAGGAGGTGGTCTCACCACTCCATTTTCCAGTGCCTAGGGCTCCATGGATGCCATTTGGGCTGGAATTTGGAAGACATCTCCTGTCATGGGGAGAGAAGATTAGGAGAAGGCAGTCTCTGTCTGGTTCTCCCTGGGTTGGCTAAGTCACCGTCTGAGAATCCCGCGCCCCACAGTTGACCTCACGAAGCTGATGCCCAGGTCCCTTGGGAATTAGCTGCAGAAGCTCATGGTGCCCCGTGGGTCCCTGCATGGTCTTCCCTCCTTATCCCTCTCTCCTCTTTCTTCTCTGGGTCTCCATTCCCCTTCTTTCCCCCTGCACTCTAAGAAGACCTCATGTCCGCTCATCTTTCTGTGTATGGCTCCTCGGCCCCAACCCTGCCCTCGGCAAGGTGTACAGGCTTCTCCTAGGAAGCCGCTGAGATGGCCAGGGTGACCCTTAGCTCCCAAGCATTCTGCAGATCCTCCAGCCCCAGAGCGTTCATCCACTCTCCAAAGAACATGGCTTCTAGCCCCTTCCTTGAACTGGCAGTTGCTTCTGAGGGCAAGGCAAGGCGAGGCCCCAGATTTGGACTGTGAAATTAGCGAGAAAGCTAGGTTGGGAGCATTCTCCTCCCTCTGCAATGCCCGCAGGCTCTGGAGCGGGCAGCCCTAGATCATTGTCCTGTTCCACCCTCAAGACATTTAATCTCTCTGAGTCTTGTTTTCTCCTCTTGAAAAGAGAAATAACAATTTTATGGACATCCAAGCTTTTTACTGCACAGCAGGCTTCCACATGCCTCCAGGTATCCCAATTTCCTCTTCCACTCTCAGACTACATGGTTCAAGTGTGATCCTACCTTTGACTCACAGGCCAAACTGCCCAGCACTTCCCTTACACTACTCTTCACCTCCAGTGTTTGGTTCAGGGACGGACATGTGACTCAACTCTAGGCAATGAGAAGTGACAGCCACCATCCCTGGAACCATCTTTGGGACAATTCCAACCAAGAAGGAGAATACACTTCCCCACTTTCAGAATCTGGGTTCCGTCTGGTGACGGGCTTTGGCTCACAGAACATGGCGGAAGTAGTGATGAGAGATTTTGAACCTGGGCCTCAAGGGACACTTATATCTGCTGCGTTAAATGTACACAAAAGAACAAGCCGAGGCCAGGTCACGAGAGGACCAGAAACCAGCCTGGATGCCTACAGCCTGCTGGCTACAAATGCATGAAGGAGCCCAGCGAGATCAACAGAGCCGACCGCAGGAGATCACCAGGCTGCCTGTGGATTTGTGAGCAGTAACTGCTGTGATTGCTTTAAGGATTGCATTTTGCAGTGATTTATTGTACTGTGATAGCTGATGGATTCCCTGGGTGTGCTTACATTAGTCCTGGCTGGGTTTTATGTTATTTTTAATCAGAAAATCCCAAACACTGTGCTTGTACTATCTATCTCGCAGGAGTGTCGTGAAGATTAGAAATGAGCTTGGCAGGGTGCCTGATATACTGGGGCTGAGTGACAGCTGCTGACCTCGAACAAGGTCTGTGCCCTGTACTGGCTGGCACGTGGGAGGAGACCAAGGATCCAAGTACAGCTCCCCCTCTCGTGGAAGTGAACCCATGAGTGTTCTTTGAAAAAATGAAATACTACTTCCCTGGATGGGCCAAATTGCTACTTCAAAAAGTCTTCAACAAGATCTGCGTGTCCTTCAGTAACTCAGGTTATGGATGGAATTGTGCACCCACACGCATGCTTATATGTTGATGCCCTAACCCCCAGCTCCTTAGAATGTGTGCCTGTTTGGAAAGAGAGCCCCTAGAAAGGCCGTTGAATTAAAATGAGGACCGAAGGAGAAGGTGGTTGCCTGTAAGCTTCTGGAAGCTGACTTACAGCATCTTGATCTTGGACTTTCTCTAGAACTATGAGACAACACATTTTTTGTAGTGTTTCAACCATCTAATCTATAGTATGTTGTTATGGCAACACCAGCAAGCAAAAACAACGTCCTTAATGTTCATCGTGGACAAGTTACCTCGTTTACGTAAGCTCAGTTTCCTCATTTGTAAAGTGAGAATTTTAAAAAAGGATGAGGTGAAGATGGAACGAGATGGGAGTCATAGTGGGGTTGCCCAGGACCTGGCACAAGATAAAAACACAGAATAGATTAGCGACCACTGGTAGTATGTTCTTTATTTATTTTTAAATTTTGTTTATTTAGCAACACATTTTTATGATTACAAAAAACACATATGTTTACTATTCAAAAGTCTTAACCATACCCAAAAATGTTTTTTAAAAGTCCTATTAAACATCAGCCACTTTCCCACATGTATGTACCATAAAAAGTTATATCCATACCGTACATTCTATCCCTGACTTCCTTCCTTCCTCCAGCAAGAGATGGAAAATAGTTCCCAATGGATCATGTGTCTGAACGCCCATTACCCCATTACCGACCCACTTTGCTGGGAAAGGGGTTAGGAGAAACTCAACTCCGTTTCAAATAGAGCAGCCCTGCTTCCCCCTGGCTGGTGCCCGGCTTCTTTCCACCCACCCCAGCTCCCTCCTCTGCTCTCTCACCCTTCCCTTCCCAGGTGTTAAATGGGGAGAATTTCAGTCTGGAGTGAATGTTTACAGCTTACTTGAAACCCTTAAAAATAAAAATTCATCATAAACTGACAGTCCCTTAAATTTAACTGTGCAAACAGTGCCGCTGTAATACTTGAGCTTCGGCGAAATGGGCGTTCTATCAAAACCACATGGGCTCCCACCTGGCTCCCTCTCGGGGACGCCAGAATCTGAGGAAATGCTGGCAGGATGTTTATTTGGGCTGAAGCCGCAGACCC
Source organism: Hystrix cristata (assembly GCA_004026905.1). NCBI lineage: Eukaryota > Metazoa > Chordata > Mammalia > Rodentia > Hystricidae > Hystrix > Hystrix cristata. The sequence goes on from PVJO010012285.1 coordinate 41,884, forward strand.
TGTTTGCTCTGAGTCACCTTTCTTACCAGGGCCTTCTTGTTACTTGGTTGGCAGGACCGAGCTGGAGGCTCCAAGGAGCGGCACTGGAGGCCTGGTGACAGTTAGTGGTGTGGCCTTCAGACTTGCTCAGTTTGAACCTTCAGAACCTTACCTGATACCTCTGTGCCTCAGTTTCCCCATCTGTAAAATGCATGTGTGGCAATAACAGTTCCTCCTTGGCGTGAAAGCTACATGAGCTAATTTATGGACTCTGCAGTAATGCCCAGAATACAGTATGGGGTGTGTGTGTGTGTGTGTGTGTGTGTGTGCGCACGCGCGCATGCCTGCTCACACTTGCGTTTGTCTGCATTCCTAGGAACAGAATTGCTAGGTCATAGAGTGGGTACCTGTATTTTACCTTCAAAAGAAATTTTCAGAAAATTTTCCAAAACAGCTTTACCATCTTACACTCCAACAGACCCAGGAGAGAGCTTCCGGCGCCCCACACCCTCCCGGACACGTGAGGTATCTGTGTTTTTGAGTTTAGTCGTTCTGGTGCGGGAGCGAGTGCGTTATACTAGTTTATCAGTTTCCCACTTCTGTTTTATTGATACTGACCACTTTTCATGAGCTCACTGGCCATTTCTGTGTCTGTTCTGTTCAAGTCTTTGGTCCTTTTTGTTTTAAATCGGCTTTCTTTCGTTATTTTTTGGAGTCTTTACATATTCTCCGTTATCTTGTCAGACATGTGTCTTACATTTTCTTTCACTCTGTAAATGACCTTTCCATTTTTAATGACATCTTTTGATGAACAGAAGTTTGTATTTTGCTAAGGTTCAATTTATTGATTTTTCAAATTGGCCTTTTTTTTTTTTAAACAATTTTAGGTTTAGAGCAAAATCAAATGGAAAGTTCCCATATGCCCCTCTTCCACTCCGCTGTGAGCAACATCCTTTGGTTATAATCTATGAACCTGCCTTGACATTTTTTTTTAATTTTATTTTAATGGTACATTTTAGATGTACATATTGATAACATTCATCATAGGGAATTTGTACCTGTACATGATATATCTTGTTGCTTCTTTCTTTTCCCCGTTCCCCTCCCCTTACCCCCTCCTCCCTCCCTATTTACAAAAGATTTGTTTCCATTTTGCCTTGACGTTTTACCACCCAAAGTCCGTAATTTACATTAGGTTTCACTCTTGGTGTTTTATATTCTGTGGGTTTTAGCAAATAAATAGTAATGCTCACTCACTATTGTAGTATCATACAGAACAGTTTCACTTCCCTAAAAATAATCTCCCTCCTAATTCCTGACCTAGAAGCCACTAATGTTTTTACTGTGTCCATAGTTTTGCTCTTTGCAGAATGTGATATAATTAGGTTCATACAGTATGTAGTATTTTCAGAATGGCTTCTTTACCTTAGTAATATGAATTTTAGGATTCTCCATGTCTTTTAATGGCTTATTTCTCTTTAGCACTGAATAACATTCTACTGTGTGGATGTACCATAGTTTATTTATCCCTCACCTACTGAAGGACATCTTGGCTGCTTCTGAGTTTGGGCAATTGTGATTAAAGCTGCTATAAATATTTGCTTGTAAGTTTTTGCGTAGACTAAAGATTTTCTTTTATATGTGTGCATACCAAGGAGCACAATTACTGGATGGTAAGATAAGAGTATGTTTAGTTTTGTAAGAAACTGCCAAACTGTCTTCCAAAGTGACTATACCGTTTTATATTCCCCTTGGCGGTGAGTGAGAGTTCACACATCTTCACCAGCATTTTGTGTTTGTTACAGTTTAGATCTAAAATGTTCCCCCAAAGTCTCAAGTTTTTAAAGATGGGACTTTTGAAAGATGATTGGATCCTGGGAGCACTATACTTATCAATGGATTCATCCACTAAAGAATTTATAGATGAATGTTGTTAGGAGGTGGGGCCTCGCTCAAGATAGGTAACTGAGGGCCTTACTGGGAAAGGTCTCTCGGTGTCTCTCTGTCCCTCCGTCTCTCCCTCACGCTCACTCGCGCTCTCTCTCTCTCTCTCTCTCTCTCTCTCTCTCTCTCTCTCTCTCTCTCTCTCTCCCCCCTTCCTAGCTGTCATAGTTTAGACCACTTTGTTCTGCACGCCCTTCCTCTTTGGCATTTCTCCCTTGGAGCAGAGCAGCCATGGACTGACTCCTCTGAAAACTGACCTAAAATAAACCTCTCCTCCTTCAAATTGTGTCAGGTATTTTATTGCAGTGTTAGGAAAGTAGCTAATACAGTGTTCTTAGTCTTTTTGGTATTCTGATAGGTAGGTGATGATATCACACTTGTTTTTAATTTGTAACTCCATAATGGTATAGGATGTTGAAAATCTTTTTGTATGTTTATTTTCCATCTGTATAACTTCTTTGGTGAGGTGCCTTTTAGGTATTTTTAAGTGAGGTCGTTCTTTTTTTATTATTCAGTTTTAAGAGTTTTTGTGTATTTTGGATAACAATTACTTATCAGATGTGTCTTTTTTTTTTTTTTTTTTTTGTGGTGCTGGGGATCGAACTCAGGCCCTTGTGCTTGCCGGGCAAGCACTCTAATCACTGAGCTAAATCCCCAGCCCAGATGTGTCTTTTATAAATACTGTAGCTTCCAAATCCTGTAGCTTCTCTTCTGACTTTCTTCAAAATTTATCACTCTTTGCTTATTATAGATTTTGTCTAAGAATTACTAATTTACCTAAAGTTTATGAAAACACTCTTCTGGCTTTGTAATTTTTGCTTTTGTGTTCAGATCTTTGATCTATACAGAATTATTCTGGGGGCAGAGTGTGAGGAAGGGGTCAAGATTCATTTTTCTCCATACAGATATTTATTTGTTGTCATATAGTTGTTAGAAAATATTTTTCTCCCTGTCAAATGACCTTTATACCCTTGTTGAAATTCAACTGAGTGTGTGTCTGTGTGCGTCTGTGTGCGTGTGTGTGTGTGAAAGTCTACTTACGGGCTCTGATCTGTTTTGTCTGTCCTTGGGCCACCTCCATATTGTCCGGATTATTGTAGCTTTACAGTAATTCTCGAAATCAGGTTTTGTAAATCCTTTAGGTTTATTCTCCTTTTTCAAGCTTCATTTGAATATTCTAGGTTTACATTTCCACATAAAATTTATGATTAATTTGTGCTTTAGAAATCCTGCTGAAGCTTTTAGATTTTTTTTTTTGGGGGGGTGCCGGGGATCGAACTCAGCACCTTGTGCTTGCAAGGCAAGCACTGTAACCACTGAGCTACATCCCCAACCCCTTAGATTTTATTTTTGAATCTCTATATTAATTTTGATAGAATTAATTGTTTTGGGGGAATTGACACATATACCTAGTATGTCTTGTTCATTTTTTACACCCTTTTTCTCTGTCTTCCTACCTTCCCTTCTCCCCTTCCACTGATCTCCTTCTCTACCTCCCAGAAGGCTGTCTCCCTGTTTCTTACCAAGTTTCTTTCATTTTCCTCTTAATTCATTTGTATTTTGGATTTGTCATATAAGAAAAACAACGTGATAATTAACATTCTGCATTTGACTTGTTTCATTTAACATTATGTCTCAAGATCTATCTAGCTGGGGATTTAGCTCAGTGGTTAGAGTGCTTGCCTTGCAAGCACAAGGCCCAGAGTTTGATCCCCGGCACAAAAAAGAAAAAAAAAAAAAAACCTACCTATTTTCCTACAGATGACTTAAATTTACTCTTCTTTGTGGCTGAATAATGCCTCATTATGTAACTATACCACATTTTAAAAATTTATTTATTTGCTTGCTTGTTTGCTTGCCTGTTTGAGGGGACTAGGTTACTTCCATCACGTGGCTTTTGTGAATTATGCTCCTATAAACATGGGTATGTATGTGTCATTACAACATGATGTCTTTAACTCTGTCAGGAAAACACTCAGGAGAGGTAGACCTGGGTCAAATGGAATTTCTGTTTTTAGTTTTTTGAGAAATTTCCATACTGTCTTTCATAGCAAATTATTTTCTAATTTCTCTTATGACTTCTTTCTTGACCCATAAGTTATTTAGAAATATGTTGTTGAATTTTTAGTTTTTTCTTTTTGCTGTTTGTTTCTAATTTCATTCTCTTGTGATCACAGACTATGCTTTGTGGGATTTTAGTCTTTTGACATATGTTGAGACTTGATTTTTAGCTCAGCAAATGCTTTACCTTGGTAAACACACATTCTTCAAATGAATGTATATTTAGCAGTTATTGGGTGTAGTGTTCTGTAAACATCAAGTGGGTCAATTTGTTTTACCATCTTATTCAAGTATTCTATTTCCTTTTTCCTTATATATATGGAAAAAATGTTAAATGTATCTGTATATTGTGGATTTGTCTTTTTTCTCTGTTGTTGGTTCTATCTTTCTTTGTTTCTTAAATGTTAAAGGTTTGCTATTGATGTGTACACATTTAGAACTGTTCTATCTTTGTGCTACATTTGACCTTCTATCATTATGAAATGACCTCTTTATCTCTGGTAGTATTCTTTGTCCTTGTCTGATATTAACAGATTCATACTGATTTTCCTGTGCATTGTGTTTGTGTAATATACTGTGTTTCATCCTTTTCTGTTCAACCTGCCTCAGTCTTTACACTGCTAGTGATTCTCTTGTAAACAGTATGTATTTGCCTGTTGCTTTTGTACCCATTTGACAATCTCTTGCCTCTTAACTGTACATTTAATGTAGTTATTAATAAGTTCGAAGTTATCCTACCACGTTGCTACTTATTTTCCCTTTGCCCCTCTGTTCTTTTTTCCTTTGTTACTTCTCTCCACTTTCCCTTGGTTTAACTGAATACTTTTTAGCATCCCATTCAATTTACTGTAATAGCTTTTTAGCTACACTCTTGTTTTTTTAACTAATTGCTCTAGAGATTATAAAATACATCTTTGATTTGTCACACTCTTTGTTGAATATAATATTACACTGCGTCCTATATGATACGTAAGTTTCACAACAGTGTACGGTCACACGCTACATACCACAGCAATGTTCTAGTCAACAATGGGCGAACCACACATACTATGATGATTCCACAAAATTGTAATGGAGCTAAATAATTCCTATTGCCTGGTTACCTGCTAGCCATCATAATGCTACCGTACGTTATGTTATTCACTCATTTATGGGGAGGCTGGTGTGAACAGAACTACTGCTCTGCTAGGCATATCAAAGTATAGCAAGTACAGGTATGTACAGTCCATAATGCTTGCTAATGATAATAAATGACTGTGTTTATGTATTTACTAGGCTATATTTCTTATCATTATTTTATGATGTATTCCCTCTATTCCTTAAAGAGTTTACTGTTAAACACTACACCAATGTGACACAGCCTCATTTATCTCATGCTGACCATGTTTCTTTTTTGGGTTTTTTTTTTTGGTTTTTTTTTTTTTTTTGGTGGTGGGGATCAAACTCAGGGCTTTGTGCTTGCAAGGCAAGCACCCTAACCACTGAGCTAAATCCCCAGCCCCTGACCATGTTTCTTGATTGCATTTCTTTCTCTTGCACTTGGTTGAATCTCCTGTTGTTCTGGGTAGAAATCCTACCCAGTTTAGGTGTGTAGTAGGCAACACTATCTAGCTTTGTGGAAGTGCATGCTATGAAATCAATAACAAAATTGCCTAATAATTTATTTCTCAGAATGTGTGCCTGTCATTAGCTGACTCACTGCTGTAGTTCCCCTCCCAGTCACTCTTGTTTTCTATACAACTGTAATAGCTCCTCTACATAAGGTGTAAATCCTACAATAATCTTAGTATTTTTGCTTTAAAACTATTAGGTTAATTGTAAATAATTTAAGAAAAAAATAGTCTTTCGTATTAACTTATTGCCATTTCTGAAAGTCTTCATTTCTTCTTAGGGATTTTCATCTGCCCTGAATTTCCCTTAACCCTGAAAAACATCCTTAGAACTTGCAGCGCAGGTTTGCTGGTCATAAATTCTGACCATGCTTGTGTGTCTGAAAATGCCTTTATGTTGCATGCATTTCATAAAGCTGTTACACTCAATACAGGATTCTAAGTTAGTTTTTTTCTTTTCGATGTCACTGTTGTAACGTATTCTGGCCTCCGCTGATTGCTCCCAGTGAAAAGTCAGCACACCTGTTGTTCTTAACATTATTCCCTTATATATACTATTTTTTTTTTCCCTTGGCTGGTTTTAAGATTTTCTCTTTAGCTTTGATGGCCATAATGCATCTTTGTGATTTTTCTTTGTATATGGGGTTCACTGAGTATCTTAGATTGATTGAAAAGTGTAAAGTTTCACTCTGGCACAGACTCAAGTGATGGCCGATCACCTAGACCGACAAGGTTTGACTTCAGCCTTTGTTAAGGAAGGGCTGTGTGATTTGCTAGTGTGCAGCCCTTGGTCCCGGGCCATGGTCTCAACCCCTAAGGCACAGTCCTTCTATGCCTCGGGTGTCAGTCAAAAGCCAGGGAGAGGGAGAGGGAGAAAGAGAGGGAGGAGGAGATGAACAGGAGAGAAAGAGGGAGAGGGAAGAGTTAAACTCTAAACTTTATTTTTAGTGCCGAGAAGCTGCTGGAATTTCTGCTTAGCTCTTTCAGCCTTCCAGTTGTTTTTCCCCTTGAGCATCTTGAATCTTACCCTGCATCTGACCAGGTCAGGAACTGGCTAAGAATTTGAGGGGAATTTGTGTTCTCTACAGTTTGCAACCCTGCTTCCTACCTGTGACCGCATCTGATCATCTCAGTGGCTACCTCTGTGAAGTACGAATGACCTAAAACTGTTTTTTCCTCCATTTCAAAAATGAGAAGGTGGGTAAGAGGGAAAGGGATGAAAAAGAATTAAGGTGTGTTATGTACAAGGAAACTGAGGCCCAGAGAAGTCAAGTGGTTTGTCTAAGAGCTCCTAAACAACTGCTGTTTAAAAGTACGAATTTAGTTTTATAAATATTTCAAGTTCCTTGAGATAAGTTTAGAAAATAGGAAAAAAAAAAAAGAATCCCTGTTGCCCACCCAGAGATAAGTGCTGTTAATATTTGAACTTTAATATGCGCTACAGGGTCCGCCAATAACACATACGCACTCTTCAGGAAAAGAAAAATAGTATCTGGAAGCTCATCCTCACCACTTTGAGTGCCTCTTGTAATTGTAGAGGCCAAAGGTAACTTGTATCAATTTCATGATGTCTCAGTCAGTTTAGTATTAAAATATTTATACAAGATTTTCTTTTCCTGAAAGGTTAGGGTATATATTACATAAAATATATGTATGTAAAACAACACATGTTACATAAACTAAATATAAAAACTGTATATAAAAAGTATCTTTACAATCATTATAAAATGTATATATAAAACAAAATTATACTATGTTACTTTATAATCTGCTTTTCTCACTAAACAATGTAAGATATTTTGAAATTAGTTAATACACTTACTGATTGTATACTATTTCATTTGATAGCTAGATAAGCTGGGGATTTAGCTCAGTGGTAGAGCATTTGCCTAGCAAACACAAGGCCCCGAATTCAATCCCCAGTACCAAAAAAAAAAAAAAAGTGAACTAGAAGATTAATTAGGTAGCTAGGTAAGAATAATATGTTCTACATTCAATAATCAAGTAATTTAGTTCCTATTTTTCACTTTGGAAAGAATACTATGAAGAATTTCACTGTGGCTGCAGTTTTTACCAAAAAAAAAAAAAAAATCATGGACAATTTTCTCAACAAATTCTTGAAAAATAAGTATCTTGGTGAAAGAGAATATGAAATACTCCGGCATTTGACACATCTTGGTAAGGCACTACTTAAAACGGGTATGTTGTAGTTGCTCAGTAAACTTAGGGTGATTAGTTTTTTCCTTCTGTTCCATTGGGAGCCACTAATCTCACTGGTTTTACTGATTCTTTTCCCCCTTTCCTATTTGGAAAATTGCACACTCAATTTTTTTTCTCGACCTCCTTTTGTTCTTTCAATAACTTTCACTAATGATTTGAATACCTACTATTTTCCAAGTTCTGGACATACATTGGTGAACCAATCACCAACTCTCTGTTCACAGAGCTCGCATTTTAGGGAAAAGAGAAAGATTAACAAATGTAACAAATGAGCGAACTATAGGCTGCACTAAAGATGACAGGTGATATGGGAAAAGAAAGCTAGAACAGGACTACTAGGATCAGGACTGGGGGAGACTGCTGGCAGTTTTATGAAAAGGGGGTCAGCAGGTCTCACCCAGCAGGAAGCACTTGAGTAAAGAGTTGATGGAAGTGGGGAGAGGAGGGAAAACATTACAGAAGGGGCCCAGCAAAGTCCCTGAAGCAGGGACTTCACCTGGAGGAGAGTGGAGAGGTGAGGTCGTGGGCGATGGGGGATGACGCAGAGTGCTCATGGAGTGCTGCCAGCCCGCAGCCTCTACTCAGCAGAAACTGAGTGAGAGCAGGGACACAGTCTGCCACCGGTTTGCAAGAGCCATCTGACTAAGTAAAGGACAGGCCGGAGAACCTGGGGGAGCCACAGGGGGGCTGCAGTCGCCTAGCCAAAGGGGACAGTGGCTCGGCCCCGGCACCAACTGCGGAGGTGTGGGAAGCGGACAGTGTGTACGTGTGCAGAGCAGGGCTGGCCGCGCATGTGAGGGTCCACACCGTCTCCTGCTCTCCACAGCCTGCTCTGTGCCCTGTGCTCACCTGCAGTTTCCCACCGGGTTTGGCCAAAGAACCCTTGGCATGGGGTCTGGCGGAGCAGGAGTTTGGGGTGGGTGGATTCCCTTGACTTCCTGCTGGCTGCTTTACTGAGCCCATCTGACAAAGTCAGGGCCACCAGAGCCGGCCGCCCACTCCAGCGCAGCCCTCCGCTGGGCTAGATGATGGCTCCTCCCTCTGTCCCTCGGGCCTAGCTGCTAAGAGCTCCTCACTCTCACTGGCCCCTGGGTACTGCGCTGGAGCCTGGGAATACCTGCTTTTAGACTCTCCTCAAATCACCCCAGCTGAGCGTCCCCCCGGCTGCTGCAGGACCCTGACAGAGGGGGCCAGAGGCCAGTGGTGGAGAGGAAGTGAATGTGAGAGCTGCAAGACCCAAGTTCACCAGGTCCCCATACACACACACATACACACACACACACACACACACACACACACACACACCCCTGTGTAGCTCCACGCCCGCAGCACAGAAGCACCTGGATAAGCACAGAGCAGTGATGGCGAACCTTTTAGAGGTTTTATGACAGCAAACAGTACACTGCAGCACCGACACAGAGCTTCCAGAGTAGTAAATGGCCATCGATATGGCCATGTTCTCCCACCCCAAGTCTTCCAGGCAAGGCCTGGCATGGAAGGAGCACTGGATGGCCACGGGGTTTCTCTGGACAACAGATTCATTCCCAGAACAACCATGAGCTGTCACCTGCCATCTCTGAGCCTCGGTTTACTCATCTGGGCAACCGGTAGTAATAAAACCTAAGTGAAAGAGTTGGAGGGCACCCTGCATGTGTGTGGCACCAAGCAATAGGCTTGTAGCTTGGACTGAATGAAAAGGGATGAAGAAAGAAGCCTTCGCCCATTCTTTGGAGACGTTCCTCTCTTTGTCATTGTCTTCGGATGCTGGCCTCTAGCTCCTCCAGCCTTCCAGGCTGACTCTTCTGCTTCCCCACGCAGACTCCTGCTGGCGACTGTGCAGTGAGCTTCCAGGCCTTCAACTTTGAACTGCTCCTGGAGGCTCTGGCTGTCCTGTGCACGGGCAGCCATTTTGGATTCTTCCTTCTCTGAGTCCGCAGGTGATTATTGGCATGGTCCCCTCTCTCATCCTGGAAGCTTACCTCATACATTCCTTGTATAATTATTTTTTAAAAAGAACTATAGGGAAAGATCAAACAACAACTCAATGATCTGGTGTGAAGCTGGGACAGCTGACAAATCAGTGGGATCTCCCAGTTGCGGGACCTTGTAGAAATCTCTGAGCCTTAATTTCCTTATTTGTAAAATGAAAAAAGTAGCAGTGTATATTCCATTAGCTGGAGTGGGACTTGCAACGACTGGGCCTCTGCCAAGTGAGTACTCCGTGAGTGTTACGTGGTCAGTACGGATCAAATCACTTCCTTTTCCCCTTCTGTGAAATGATTGGTTGAACTTGTTAACACAAAAGGCAACTTTGTTTACTGATGCTAAGGTCTTTTGAAAATTTTGGTATGTATTTTTCAAAATTACAGCAAATACCCATCAGCTAATTTAAAAAAAATATATTACTAGGGTAATTAGAGCCCTCAGGAGCCATCTGTCCCTATTTGTATCTTTCATTCTTCTACTCTTTATTTTATCTACATTATCTCTGGCTGTCTTTCTAGAGAGAGAGAGAGAGAGAGAGAGAGAGAGAGGAAGCATTATTTAAAAGTTTTCTAAACATTCTCAATAAAATGATTTTCAGTGTTTTACCGTTTTGTAGAGTTGGTATCATATTGTGAATTCACCTGTAGCTCTGTTTTTCAACAGTATGTGTGTGAGCATCATTTTGCTCAGAGAAGAACTTGTTTGTTTCGCTACTGAATGGTTTTTGTCGCTACGTTATGTAAATCTGACAGCGTTTATTCATCCTTCTTCCCACTTACGGACTTTGAACTGTTTTCCGTTTTGAGGGGTTTGTAAACAGTGCCTCTTCCCGTGTCGCGGTAACTGTCTCCTTGTGGCCACTGCGTTTGCAAGTCTGCTTTTCCTTCTCTTCAGCCTGGGCCACTGGGCTGCGAAGGGGAGGAGAATGCCCTGGATGGGGTGGGGGAGCCCTGGGGGAGCTGAATCCTACTTAACAGGTTCTGAAGGCTTTGTAAGTAACAACTCTTCAAACACAACATTTTGAAGACTTAAGTGTAAATGAATCTGGGGCATATGCTTTACATTTGCCTTTAATCACACAGGATTTAGGGCAAGCCCTGGGACTCCGGAGGGGGGTTCTTGGTGTGTCTTGGGCTGCCTCGTGGCTGGCATCTTGCACTTCCCTGTGGTCAGACTGCCTTTGGCACAGCCCTAAGGAGCCACTTGATGGGGCGAGAACCAGCCCCCCTCCATGTGTCTTGAACCCTGAACCTTCAGTCTCTCATTCGTACATATTTAAATTTTATTTTTCTGGATTCTTGCTTTGATCAACAGCATGTGCTAGTCTTGTCGGAAGATCTTTGCCTGCATCACGATCTCTTTGGGAAGAAGTCTTAAAAGCAGGCAGCCCAGTGCTTGGGGCTTTCATTCTGGAGATGAGGAGAAACGGAGGGTGCTCACCCTGGCGGGAGGTTGGATGAGGAAGAAGTGACAAGCCAGCAGGCAGAGGGGCCCCACCGGGAAGCAGGGACTCCTGGCTCGGCCCCAGAGCACACGCATCCTCACGTCCTCTCTCTGCGGTGACTGTCCTGAGCTTAGGAAGCTTAGGAATCTCATTTGTTTCCTTCCTGCTTTTGCTGACCTGGCTGAAGTCCCTGCTCAGAGGACTGTATGCAACACACAGGTGTGCGTGTGCACATGCGTGCGTGCACACACACACACACGCACACACACACGCACCCTCCTCAAGGGACCAGGCATGAGGGAGCCGGTGTTGGGAGGAGACCAAAAGAACCAGCACCCACCCGCTGGTCCCCTTTCCCCTCTCTAGAAGTTTAATCTTAGTTTCATCTTCTCTTATTTGTTTATTTATTAGGTTTCTCATATAAGAGAAAACATACGATATTTAACTTTCTGGGTCTGGCTAATTTCACTTAACATTATGGTTTCTAGTTCTATCTTTTACCCTGCCAACAACACGATTTCTTTCTTTACAGCTGATTAATACTCCATCGTGCATACCGCATTTTTTTGATCTGTTCCTCTGCTGATGGGTATATAGGGTTTCTACAACTAAGCTGTTGTGAATTGTGCTGGGGTAAACTTGGTTTTGCATGCATCACCATTCTGACTTTATTCTTTCGGGGAATTTATCCAGGAGAGGTATAGCTGGATCAAATGATACGTCTGTGTTTAGTTTCTGGAGAAATTTCCATACTGATTTTCATGGTGGTCATACTAGTTTACTTCCCTCCACCCTCTTCTTTCCAGCATTCATTGTTTCTGTAATCTCAATGCCAGGTATTTTGACCGGGTAAGATGGAATCTCAAAGTACTTTTGATTTCCATTTCCCTGATGGCTAGAGAGGTTGAACAGTTTTTCATACACCTTTTGGCTGCTTGTATTTCTTCTTTTGAGGCGCGTCTACATCTTTGAGGATGTAACGGTATTTTTCAATTCTGGTTTCAGACTGGAAGCTATAAAGCAGTACTTTCCATTGGTGCTGCCCCTGCAGATCGCCTGGGTGTCTGCTCCCGGCGCAAACTGACTGAGGCACCCGGGTGGGGTGGAGTCTTCCTGCTCACACCGCCCAGGTGAGGCCAGTGCCCCCTGCAGAGGGAGGAGCACAGTGGTGCACAGTGTGGGGTCACACTGAAATTCTTCTGTCGCAAAACCACACTGCTGGGTCTGACACCAAATGTATGTTCTGGCTGCACGAGGTCTTAGGAAGCATTTGGCCAGAGCTTCTGCTGACAGAGGGGAGCCAGCGAGGGCAGGGAGCCCAATCCAGAGCATGGCGAGGGGGCTGCATTCCCTTCCTCATTCCCAGAGTTTAGCCACTTTCAACAGTGGGACTAGGGAAGACTCTGAAAATGGCAGAGGTGAGTGGTGGCCCAGAAGCGGATGGAAGACTCCATGCTCATACCCCTTGGACCCTTCGCATGTGCGAAGGGTTATAGCCTTCACTATAACCCTGCACAATGCACAGACCTCCCCTGATTACTGTCTCCCAAACATCCCTCCCTCAGAGTTTTTGGTATATTAGTGCATGAGCAATGGTTCGTTTTCCGTAAAGGGAAAAGCAGCATCTTTTGAAGGAGATGATAGAAAATGCATTCAATCTAGATGAAACCCAGTTAGTAAAACCTGGCTAGATCTTATGACCCAGCAGAGCCGGAGGCCCTCCCTCTCTGTCAAAAGGGGAGACTGTCAAACATGAGAGAGATGTTGAAGAAAGGCTGCTACCACACCAAGGCTTTCTTCACAAAATCCAAGTGATCACAAGATAATTGAAGACAGGATAATGTTGAAGGCTGTGAGTCCACTTCTTGCATTACCGCGCAGGAGAGTGACCTTTTTCCTGTCCGCAGGGCGGGACAGCTCACACTGAACAATACACCTTTAGGCCCTGAGCCAGGTGTTACCAGCAAAAACTGGCTTCCTGGAAGAGGCGCTTGGCAGGGTGAAGCATGCGGTATTTGTACATAAAGTTCCTCCATCTGGGGTGCAGACCACATTGGCCCCAGGGGCCTAGGCTGCCTGGAGCCGGGGCCTGCTCCCTCCCCAAAAGATGCCCCACTTAGCTGTTTACCTAATGTGACCACTTTGGAAAAATTGTTTGTTCTCATCCCGCTAAAAACAGCTTCAAAGTGACTCCTGTCTAGACTGTGCCAGGATCGATTATGAGATCCCTGACCAGATTGAAAGCACAGGGGGACACAGTCATTTGCTTTAATGCAATTAAAGCAAAATATAATAATGTATCTAGGCCAGGGACGCGAGCAACGCTCCCTAGAAGGTGGGAGGAGAAACCAGCTCTGGATAATTTCTTGGCAGCACTGAGGTGACCACTTTAGACTTTTCCTGCTTCTGTCACCAAGGCAACCTTGGGCTCCTGACTGTCCCTTGTCCTGCTGAGAGCCACCAGGTGGGAGAGTCCTGAAATTGGAGTCAGCAGCCTGAGTAGGGTGAGGAGAAGCATGAGCATTTGTAGAACACCGTGCAGGAGGAGGAAGGAGGAGAAGACAGACCACAGAGAGAGGAGAAAATAGAGGAACTGGCTGGTTTCCTAATGTCCAGAATTGCCAATGAATTCTGAGCGAGGTAGAACGTACAGGACGGGCAGTCACAGGAGGCAGCAGGAAAATGGTTCTTGCTCCTCAGAAAGCCACACTGAGGTGAAGGACGGAGGCCTTTTCTGTCTTGTGGCTTCTGGCCCCAGTCCCGGGGGCCAGATAGAGGGGAGCCAGGTGGAGGGGAGCCAGGTGATCCTTCACACCGTGTCCCTGCCTCTGCCTGGGGGGGAAAGGGATGAGCAAGCTTCCGGGGAATTCCTTTGGGCTTACTCTGTGGCTGTCCCTGGGGAGCCCCACGTAGATTCTGTATGATGTTGCTCTGCACTGTGACAAAGTGCCACAGGCTGGGTGGCTTAAGTAGTACACATGTACGGTCTCGCAGTTCTGGGGTCTGAAAGACACCAGCAAGCTTGATTCTTCCTCGGGGCTGC